>CM035850.1:165358804-165543804 GCA_020510985.1 Pholidichthys leucotaenia | reverse complement strand
CAAGCTGCAATGGCTCTTAGACATTTTATGAAGGTTACTTTTGGCACATGAACAGAATTGCTGAAATTTGGAGTTTCTAAAGAATTCTGATGTGATTTAAGTGTCAAGTTTCATTTTTTGGGTGACTGCAGCAGAAGATCAAGACGAAAATACAGGTCAACGTAAAACTATAGAAATTCATTGGCCTGTAAAAATCAAAACAGATTTTCATTATCATTTCATTTTCATTCTCAATATCTGTAGATGGTTCCTGTTTAACTTCAATTAATTCTGATATTATTGATAAGAAAATTGAAAGTGGATTATTGATAAATGATATAAGTGACCATTTGCCAACCTTTGCACTTATCCATGGCCACACGGGGGCCAATACAGAAAAAATTTTAAAATCGTTCAGATACAAATCACAAAATGCAATCAGTTCTTTTAAAGAAGACTTGCTGAAGCAAGACTTGACAAAAGTCTATGTATCAGATGTAAATGAAGCCTATGACACATTTATAAACATTGTAACCACTCTTTATGAAAAAAATTGTCCATTAGTAAAGAAGAAGCTTAAACATAAATTTGCCGATAAGCCATGGTTAACCAAAGGATTCCAAAAGGTGTGTAAAAAGAAAAAAGTATTATATAAAGCTTTCCTAAAGAAAAGGACAAAAGAAGCATAGCAGTGGTATAAAACATGCAAAAATAATAATAACATTTATAATAAGATGTAGTAAAAGAGACTATTACAGTAAAGAACTGGAGAAAAACAGAGACAATATTAAAAATACATGGACAATACTTAACAATATTCTTGGAAATAAAAAAGAAAAGAAATACAAGCAACCCAACCAATTTTTCAAAAAATAATAAAACTACTCAGAGTGTGAATGCAGCTTCACCTGCAGATGAATTTAATAACTTTTTTGTTAACATTGGTCCTAATTTGGCTCGAGAAATACCCATTACGGCACCCACAGGTGATACAATAAGCAAAAACACTGCTATAAAAGACTCCATTTTCATAAAGAACACAGACGAGAGAGAGGTCATTGAAATTGTTAAATTGTTTAAAAGTAAAACATCTACGGACTGTGATGGTATTGACATGCTCTTAGTCAAAACTATTATTGAATGCTTAGTGAAACCACTGATGTATATCTGTAACATGTCTCTCCAAACGGTATATTTCCCAATGCAATGAAAATAGCTGAAGTAATTCCGATATACAAGACGGGTGACAGAGGGGAACTTTCAAACTATAGACCAATTTCACTATTGCCGCAGTTTTCCAAGATACTTGAAAAAATATTCTATGAGAGAATTGACAACTTCATACTGAAGAATAATTTATTGTGTGAGCAGCAATATGGGTTCAGACACAAGAGGACAACTGCATTTTCTCTAATGGAATTTATAGAAAAAATATCAACTGCCGTTGAAAATAAAGAGTATTCAGTTGGGGTATTCCTGGATCTTAAAAAAACATTTGATACAGTGGATCATAATTTATTATTAAAGAAACTACAAAATTGTGGTATTAGGGGGGTAGCACTGTCCTGGTTATATAGTTACTAAAAGAATAGATATCAGTATGTATGTGTTGGTAACAAAAACTCACAGTTACTGAAGGCTACTTGTGGAGTCCCACAGGGTTCAGTTTTGGGGCCATTGTTATTCAATATGTATATAAATGATATATGTAAAGTTTCAGAAAAAATGGATTTAATATTGTTTGCCGATGACACTAATTTATTATGCAGTGGAAGGAATTTGGAACAACTTTTGGATACACTCGGAAAGGAATTAGGAAAGCTTAAACTGTGGTTTGATTCAAACAAATTAACGCTCAATTTAAGTAAGACAAAATTTATAGTTTTTAACAACCATCACAACAACTTAGTACACGCGCACTGGGACTTGGTGGTAACCGCGGACCAGGTCTATTTTGGAAAAAATGCGCGCTCCGGCGAGGTGAACGGAAAAATCCTGTATGTGGGGAATTGGGTAGCAGTCGTGCGCTGTGGCGTTGTTCAACCTGTGGAAATCCTCGCACGTTCGCCACGATCCCTCAGCCTTAGGGACCATGTGTAGCGGGGAAGCCCATGGGCTGTTCGAGCGCCTGATGATGCCCAACCTTTCCAGGTTGCCGAACTCCTCGCGCGCTATGGCCAGTTTAGCTGCGTCCAAGCGCCGAGGTCTTGCAAAAACGGGCGGCCTGGTGGTGGTAATAAAGTGCTCCACCCCGTGTTTAGCGATGGCCGAGGAAAACGTCGGGACCGTGAGTGCTGGGAACTGAGTGAGCAGTGTGTGGAACTTACCGCCTGTAGCTGTGACGTTGGCTTGTGCTGTTGGCTGGGTCACTCGAGCTATACAGGGGAGAGAGTCAAAGGACAGTGCATTAACCAGGCACCTGTTAGCAACATCAACCAGTAAACCATGTGCACACAGAAAATCTGCCCCCAGTATGTGGTAATTCAGTGCTGCTACAGTTACAACTGAGCTAAAAAAACACCAAAAAATGCCTGTAGAGGAAACAAACCCTGAACCCTTCGAGGCTGCTGAACTGGAGAAAGTCCTACAGGGCCTGAAATGTGGAAAGGCAGCAGGATACGATAACATCTTCCCAGAATTCATGAAAAATCTTGGCCCCCGAGCCCTAACCTGGTTGACACAATTCTACACAAGGATCACACAAACAAACTCGATCCCAAAGAAATGGCGGACAGCAAAGGTCATTGCCATCCCAAAACCTGGCAAAGACCACAAACTACCAGCAAGCTACCGCCCAATCTCCCTACTCAGCATTCCTTACAAAATCATGGAGCGCCTAATACTGCAATGCATTTCCCCAGAAATAGAGGATATTCTAAGTGTGGATCAAGCAGGTTTCCGCAAGGACCGCAGTACAGGAGAACAAGTACTGGCCCTAACCACCTTCATCGAAAATGGCTTCGAGAGCAGACTGAAGACAGGGGCTGTGTTTCTCGATCTTACAGCCACCTATGATACGGTCTGGCACAAAGGCCTCCTCCTGAAACTTATAAAGGCGATCCCTGCTTGGGCAACAGCAATTATAAAAACCCTGCTGACCAACCGAAGGTTCAGAGTCCACCTCAGTCAGAACACAAGTGCATGGAGAATGCAGAAAAACGGACTCCCACAAGGCTCAGTTCTAGCTCCAACTCTGTTCAACCTCTACATAAACGACCTGCCTACTACAAAATCCCGCAAATTCATCAATGCAGACGACATCTGTTTGGCATTCCAAGCACCAGACTTTGAACCACTGGAACGGGTGCTCACGGAAGATCTTGCTAAACTGGACCAGTTCTGCAAAATCTGGCGCCTAAAACCAAGCCCAGCAAAAACCGTCTCCAGTGTATTCCATCTCCACAATGCAAAAGCTGCCAGAGAACTAAACATCCACCTGAGCGGACTCAAGCTTAAGCATTCCCCAAATCCAACTTATCTTGGAGTGACCCTTGATAGGACCTTATCCTTCAAGGAACATCTAAAGGGGATGGCTGCTAAGGTGAAGGTACGAAACAACCTGCTCTGCAAGCTCGCTGGTGCAAAATGGGGGGCGGCAGTCTCCACCCTGCGCACCTCAGCACTGGCCCTTTCATACTCTGTAGCAGAATATTGTGCCCCTGTCTGGTCCAGGTCATCTTACACACACCATGTAGACACCCAGCTCAACTCAACCATGAGAACTATAACTGGAACAATCCGCTCAACACCACTCCCCTGGCTCTCTGTACTGTCAAACATAGCCCCTCCACACATCCGGCGAGCAGCATTAACTCAAAGGATGCTCCAAAAAGTTAAAGATTTTCCTCACTTGCCAATCCATGCAGATATCTACACCCCACCCACTGCCCGACTTTCATCCAGACGGCCGATTTGGAAAAACCCTCCCCCAGCTGACTTTACCATCCAGACAGCTTGGCAAGAAGAATGGGAGACCAAGGAGGTCCCAAACAAACAGCTGGTGATAAACCCCAACCAACAGGTCCCGGGTACCAACCTCCCAAGGAGACAGTGGTCTACACTCAATCGCTTCAGGACTGGACATGGCCCCTTCTTGGCCAGCCTTCACAGATGGGGCAGTAGCCCTAGCCCACTGTGCGCATGTGGAGAGGAGCAAACAATGGAACACATCATAGAGGTTTGCCCGCTCCAAAGACTGGAAGGAGGATTACACACCCTCCATACAGCAAACCAGGAGGCAACTGCTTGGCTTAAGGACTTTGCATTCGCTAAATAAATAAGTGCTGCTACGACAAAAGTCCACTCATACGTATGTACGGCCGTGTAGAGATAAGAGCAGAGTTATCTCACCAAAGGTCTTAATATCCGAGCCGTTTGCTGCCAACATCCCGGGGCCGCTAGATCCTGCCAGCCAGTCAGCGTAGGTCTGCCGGATGAAGCTCTCCTGGGCTCCGGTGTCCACAAGGAAACGCTTTCCAGAGCGTGCATCCGTTAAGTAGAGCAGCTTGTTCTCTTCACCGAGGGTCGCAGCTGCTACCGACCCCCAGCCTTGGCGTTTTCCCGAGCGCTTGAATTGGCACAGGGGCGCACATCTGCGTGCCTTCTCTCCAAAGCGGCGGTGGTAGAAACAGAGTGTGTCTCTCTGGCGCTCCTTGGCCCCCGCTGCCACTACCGTTGGTGGCTCCTCGCCTCCTCAGGTCGTCTCGCTGGGCTCCGCCGCTGCTGCGTTGACTGTGATTACCCTGGTGGTGATGATGATCCGGTCTGCCTCCTGGGCTAGCGCACGGTAGTCGCGTGCGGCCAGCCATGGCGAATTGGACAGAACCGCTCTCGCCACCGTTGGAAGGTTCCGGAGGAAGAGGTGGGCAAACAGAAAGTGCCCATCGTCCGTGCCCATCGACGCCAGCATCTTCTCCATCAGGTCTATGGCTGAACCATCTCCTAACTCAGTCCGCGTCAGGAGCCTCTCTGCTCTCTCACATTCCGAGAGTGTGTAGCGCTGGATGAGCGCAGCCTTGAGCGCTTCATATTTGCTGCTGGCTGGTGGCTGATCGAGCAGGCTCGCTACCTGCTGAGCTGTGCGGGCGTCGAGCGCTGCGACCACATGGTAGAATCTGGTATCATCTACCGTTACCCCCCAAGAGCGCGGGTTGTGCTGCCAGAAATCCGGTAGCTTGACTGAAACCGCACACGCATGGCTGTAGGTTCCAGTCCTGGCTGTCTGTGGGATGGCTGCCGCCTCGCTGTAGCTTCCTGACCGGGCCGGCTCCAGGGATCTTGCCTCTTGTTCCATAATACGTCTTGGGACACCAGTGTGGAGTGTGTGAAATCAGAGGCGGAATCATTTCAGACGATTTATTACACACAGAAAGTCCTACAGGGCCTGAAATGTGGAAAGGCAGCAGGATACGATAACATCTTCCCAGAATTCATGAAGAATCTTGGCCCCCGAGCCCTAACCTGGTTGACACAATTCTACACAAGGATCACACAAACGAACTCGATCCCAAAGAAATGGCGGACAGCAAAGGTCATTGCCATCCCAAAACCTGGCAAAGACCACAAACTACCAGCAAGCTACCGCCCAATCTCCCTACTCAGCGTTCCTTACAAAATCATGGAGCGCCTAATACTGCAACGCATTTCCCCAGAAATAGAGGATATTCTAAGTGTGGATCAAGCAGGTTTCCGCAAGGACCGCAGTACAGGAGAACAAGTACTGGCCCTAACCACCTTCATTGAAAATGGCTTCGAGAGCAGACTGAAGACAGGGGCTGTGTTTCTCGATCTTACAGCCGCCTATGATACGGTCTGGCACAAAGGCCTCCTCCTGAAACTTATAAAGGCGATCCCTGCTTGGGCAACAGCAATTATAAAAACCCTGCTGACCAACCGAAGGTTCAGAGTCCACCTCAGTCAGAACACAAGTGCATGGAGAATGCAGAAAAACGGACTCCCACAAGGCTCAGTTCTAGCTCCAACTCTGTTCAACCTCTACATAAACGACCTGCCTACTACAAAATCCCGCAAATTCATCTATGCAGACGACATCTGTTTGGCATTCCAAGCACCAGACTTTGAACCACTGGAACGGGTGCTCACGGAAGATCTTGCTAAACTGGACCAGTTCTGCAAAATCTGGCGCCTAAAACCAAGCCCAGCAAAAACCGTCTCCAGTGTATTTCATCTCCACAATGCAAAAGCTGCCAGAGAACTAAACATCCACCTGAGCGGACTCAAGCTTAAGCATGCCCCAAATCCAACTTATCTTGGAGTGACCCTTGATAGGACCTTATCCTTCAAGGAACATCTAAAGGGGACAGCTGCTAAGGTGAAAGTACGAAACAACCTGCTCTGCAAGCTCGCTGGTGCAAAATGGGGGGCGGCAGTCTCCACCCTGCGCACCTCAGCACTGGCCCTTTCATACTCTGTAGCAGAATATTGTGCCCCTGTCTGGTCCAGGTCATCTTACACACACCATGTAGACACCCAGCTCAACTCAACCATGAGAACTATAACTGGAACAATCCGCTCAACACCACTCCCCTGGCTCTCTGTACTGTCAAACATAGCCCCTCCACATATCCGGCGAGCAGCATTAACTCAAAGGATGCTCCAAAAAGTTAAAGATTTTCCTCACTTACCAATCCATGCAGATATCTACACCCCACCCACTGCCCGACTTTCATCCAGACGGCCGATTTGGAAAAACCCTCCCCCAGCTGACTTTACCATCCAGACAGCTTGGCAAGAGGAATGGGAAACCAAGGAGGTCCCAAACAAACAGCTGGTGATAAACCCCAACCAACAGGTCCCGGGCACCAACCTCCCAAGGAGACAGTGGTCTACACTCAATCGCTTCAGGACTGGACATGGCCCCTGCTTGGCCAGCCTTCACAGATGGGGCAGTAGCCCTAGCCCACTGTGCGCATGTGGAGAGGAGCAAACTATGGAACACATCATAGAGGCTTGCCCGCTCCAAAGACTGGAAGGAGGATTACACACCCTCCATACAGCAAACCAGGAGGCAACTGCTTGGCTTAAGGACTTTGCATTCGCTAAATAAATTACACACTCACATCTTTCAAGCACAGAACAGACTGAACTCTCAAGCAGAAACTCCTCTCTTAATTTTCATGGCATTTACATCACACACAACATGACATTTGCATCACACTGCAAATATCATGTCACACTGCACACAGTGTCACACTGCACACATCATCCTTGACTCCTTCCTGCTATTTCACCAGGAATCCCCTGCTCTTTGTTCTCCCAAGCTTATCCACTGTCTCCTGTCTGAGATGCTAGACAATCTGGCTCTCCCAAGGTGCTACACATCGCTACAATTAATACTCCCATACATGACATATTGTACTGAAGTATGGGGAAATACATATAAAACAAACATATATCCAGTCTTTATGCTTCAGAAGAGAGCTATTAGAATAATAAACAAAGCTGCTTACAGGGAACCAACAAACCCACTTTTTCTTAAATTAAAAGCTCTCAAGTTGAAAGATCTGGTTGACTTTAAAACTGCAGTAATAATGTTTAAAGTGAAGAATCTATCACTGCCCGCAAATATCCAAAAGTTGTTCCAAATAAGGGAGAAACAATATCATTTCAGAGGAACATGTATATTTCAAAAACCTTCAGTGAGAACTACCACCAAGCAACACTGTGTTTCAGTGCAAGGAGTCAGATTATGGAACGATTTTGGACCTGAATTAAAATCATGTACAACGCTTGGACAATTTAAACAAAAACTAAAGGAAGAAATACTCCAAACATATATACAAGATGACATGTAAAATCACATAAAGATTGTCATATCCAGTCTGTGTTGTGTTGTAGCTTAGTTTTTTGTCACATTTTGTCTTAGCTTTGTTCTGAATTGTAATCGCTCTTGTTTTGTTTTTCATTTGAATTCTTGGATGGAATATGGGTGGGCAATATAAGCTGCGGATTCAGCCATCACCCATTTCGGATAACTTATGTTGAACTGTATAATCAGAGGAGTTATTGTCTAATTTGATCTTGTTGGATTTTCTTTCTCCCTTTGTTATATTATTCTGTTTCTTTTAATCTGTACTTTTAATCTATCCGAAATAAAGATTGATTGATTGATTGATTGATTGATTGATTGATTGATTGATTGATGAATGACCTGTGAGGGATTCATTTTACAGCCACTTGCACATTTTTGAATACATGGTGCAGAAAACTTTATTTTTACACCAGTAAAGCAAAGTTTTGGAGGATTTTAGAGATGAGAATAAGGAAGCAATTGTGAGAATAGGCCTAGCCATCTTATGATATTGGAAAACACATAAAAATGATTTTTATAGCCCCACCACAGTGCCTTGATTTATGGGTTCTGATCAGACTGTAAACTTTCATGTTTCAACATCTTGTGTTTTTTGCTGCCCATGCACTTTTAGTAGAGAAGAAGAAGAAAAGAACAGGCTTCCTGCTGCCGTGTTGCTTGCAGCCCTAATAGTTTCCCAGCATCAGTAATAAAACATTAATATCTATAAAATAATCATGTCAAAGTCAACTTTATTTTCAGTTAAGCCACATGTGCAGGTCAGATTTTCAGAAATGTATTTCTCTCTCATCCCCAGTGCACTAAAAAAAAAACAAAAAGCAGCAAACATCAGTATACAGGTGCATCGCAAGGAATTAGAGTGTCATCATAAAGTTGATTTATTTCAGTAAGTCAATTCCAAAAGTGAAACGCATATATAGATTCATTACATACAGAATGACGTATTTCAAACATTTATTTCTTTTAATTTTCATGATTATGCCTAATGAAAGTCAAACTAATGAAAACCAAAAATTCATTTTCTTAGAAAATTAGAATTTTATATAAGACCAATAACAAAAAAATGGAATTTTAATTGAAATGTTGGCCTACTGAAAGGTATGTCCATGTACTCACTCAATACTTGGGTGGGGCTCCGTTTGCATGAATTACTGCATCAATGCTGAATGTCATGGAGGTGATCAGCCTGTGGGACTGCTGAGGTGTTATGGACGACCAGGTTGCTTTGACAGTGACCTTGAGCTCGTCTGCATTGTTGGGTCTGGTGTCACTCATCTTCCACTTGACAATACTCCATACAGTCATGTGAAAAAATTAGGACACCCTGTATAAGCCTGTGTGCTTTTTTTAACATATTTGGACATACGGATATTTAAAATCAGTGTTAAAAACACCGGGAGATTCATGTAATACAACTAAACAATTAAAAATGAATTAATGCCTTTTCTCAAATTTTCTGTCAAATATAATTCTATACAAATAGTGAGGAATACATTAGGACACCCCCATCTCTTTTAGGACTCCCCCACATTCATTCCCACTTAAAATGGCTAAAATAAATGTTAAAAAAATGCAAATAACAAAAACAAGGTTAGATATAGATATGTGAACATTTCTTAATAAAGAACTGAATATTGAATGGCGTGTCCTAAATTTTTCACATGACTGTAGATTCTCTGTGGGGTTTAGGTCAGGCCACTTCACTGGTCAAGCACAGTGATACCATGGTCATTAAACCAGGTATTGTTACTTTTGGCAGTGTGGGCAGGTGCCAAGTCCTGCTGGAAAATGAATTCAGCATCCCCATAAAACTTTTCAACAGAGGCAAGCATGAAGTGCTCTAAAATTTCCTGGAAGGTGGCTGTGTTGACTTTGAACTTGATAAAACACAATGGACCAACACCAGCAGATGACCTCTTTTCAGATGAAAGCAAATTTTGCATTTCATATGGAAACTAGAAAAGCACTCGGAGAGCACAGACCTCTGCCAAGCGCCACAGTTCCCACCCATACAGTGTTTGTGTGTAGGTTTTCAGATTCCTTGACCATGAAAACATATGACTAGCAATTGGATTCACAATGATAGGGTTAGTGGTTCTGTAGTAAAAGCATTACCTCCTTGGCAGAGGTAATAAACTGAAGTGTTGCTGTTGTGTCCATCTCTTCCATGTGCAAAGTGCCAGGCTGCGACCTGTCAAGGCATACCTCATGCCTCCCTTATTGGGGGGAGGGGCTTTCACACCTGTACTGAGTACTTAAAAACTGTATTTATCGGCAGATGAAAGAAAACTGTAGCAAAAACAAACTAACAAACAAACAAACAAAAACTAAGCAAACAGCAACTGCAACATGAACTATTTCCAACATATTTATTCAAATGTACACTTATATGGACACAATGTTGAGCCATAACTTTTTGGTATTGTGAAAATAATAAGCCAAGTAGCACCAAAAAATGGAGTGCTGTTGCTGTCAGGAAACAATGTTGGCACCAAATCACTGAAGTGATCTGCCACCAATGGGGGTAGATTGTGCTCTGCCACAAAATGACAAAACATCACTTCTGCTAGTGATGCATTGGATTTGGAAGGCGTCGGTTCTGTCACTGGCTGAAAATGTTCATCCATCGATCGAATTTGGCTACACATTTTTGTGGCGCTGTGTAGCAAAGTGCAACTTCAGGTGGAAAATCCCTGATGCAGTCACTTTTCGCGTTAGAGTGACACATATCAGGCGCAGCATTACTGGCGCCGGGATTCCTCTCTGTTCCAGAGCCGCAGGACAAAAGAAGGTGCGATAATGGTTGCCGTGGGTTTTATTGGGTTTGCGCTCCGCGGAAAAAAGAGGATTTGGAAGCCTCCCCCGGCAGAGAGCTGGTTTTTGCGCAGCCCCTATGGCTGGCCGGGGAATTTCTGCCAAATAATCCGGCACCGGACAGCTGCCTGTGTCAGCTTTTGCAGCGTAGTGCAAACACAGGCACTCTGGCGAGCCCTGCCCACCACAGTTTTCTGCGTGCTTTTGTGCCTAAAACTTTGAAGAAGGCGGAGTTTGTGTTCATCAGACACGACGACCAGCGCCCTCCATTGCGCCTGCGCACATGTTGAAAATGGCTGTATGTCACAGTGTTGAAAAATGCTTTAAAAAATTCCTGTATCCAGACGGTGAACCGGATCACCCCCAAAATTTAATCAGTTCTTCCTTGTACCATTTCCAACAACGCCTGAAAGTTTCATGGAAATCTGTCCAAGACTTTTTGAGTTATCTTGCTAACCAACAGACAAACAGACAGACAAACAGACAAACACACAGACAAACCCCGGCAAAAACATAACCTCCTCCTGACCTTTTCGGCCTGGCGGAGGTAATCAAGGTCCCAGAGTCTGCAGCAGGAGTGCAGAGGCACAGAATCCAAGTTGCTTGAGGTCCAGTGTGAAGTTTCCAGTCAGTGATGAATTGGGGAGCCATGTCATCTGCTGGTTGTAGTGGTTCTGGTTGCACACTGTGGCTACATTCTGATCCACAGTGTACTTCAACTGTTTTCCCTACTCCCTGCTCTGTTCTCAGGGAAAATCCATTAACTGCCCTTCACAAAATTTCTCCATTTGAAACACCCTGCAACAGTTTCCCCCCTCCTCTACCGTGGACACACACTGACATTATAGTGGACAATTTATATTTCTTAAATAAAATAATAACACAAATATATTTGTTACTATCAGTTGATAAAAACAATAGCCATCATCAATTTAGCTTGTTAATAACATGAGCAGCAATAGTCTGTTTTACTCGTATTTGACTTGCAATGGCTTTTTTTTAATTTAATTTAATTTTTTGTTTTATTTTTATTTTTATTTTATTTTATTTAGGCTTTTTTTATTTATTTTTATTTAACTTTATCTAACCTTAATGCAACACATTATGGATAATCTTGTCAACTTCTGGTGAAGTGATGTACCCTTGTTCACTTCTTTCCTGCTCAGTTCTCAGTTTTCTTTGAACTGAACACTGTTCGCTCCCTTTGGTTTGGATTCTCACTTAATATGGCAGATTACCCTGTGCAGTCCACTTCAGAGTACATTATTGGGTAATCGGAATGCACTCATTGTGTTCTCTCTCCCTCCACTAATTACTCATTCTCCACAGCTGAGTTCACCACCTGCCTACAATCAACTACATGTGGCCGACACCATTGTGGGCTCACACTGCCACAGAGACAGGACTACATGTGTATTGTGGGGTGTCACGTCTGCAAGGACCAAGGACTCGAATCTACAGGAGATAACGAGGAAGTGTGAGATTTGTCTCTTTGTCCCACAGAAGACGCCCCGGAGGGTATTCCGGTTCGTCAGGAAATGAGAGACAATGGTGAAGCTTCAAAGGGATGCTTTGTAACTGTATGTTTACTGAAGACACCATGTGACTTGAATTCTGATGCTGGAAATGTATAAAAGGGTGTGGAGATATGATTATTTCTCTTTTCCTGCTTTGAGAATGCTAGAAGCTGTGTTCTGTCAAATAAAGCTGGTTTATGACTTAAACTCAGCCTCGTTATTTGAGCATGCTTCTACACTGGTGACCTACAACGGAGAATGAGCAGACAGAATTCTCCCGAGCGGGGCTCGGTGGAAGCCAGCCTGATGGCCGCCTCCACGATCCGGCTGCCCGATTTCTGGCAGCACAGCCCGCGCTCATGGTTTAGCGCAATCGAGGCGCAGTTCAATCTCCGGAGAATCTTCAACGACGACACAAGATTCTACCACATGGTAGCGAAGCTGGACAGCGACACGGTCCAGAGAGTGGAGGATCTGGTTAATCATCCACCAGACAGCGACAAGTACAGCGCATTGAAGGACGCGCTGATCAGCCATTTCACCCCCTCAGTCCAACAACGTGCAGAGGGGCTCCTGGCGCTGACGGAGGCAGAAAAAGATAGACCTGCGGACCTGATGGTGAAGATGCTGCAGCTCAAAGCCTCTGAGGATGGCGAATTCATTTTCGCCCACCTTTTCCTTCGAACCCTACCACCAGCAGTGAGAGTGGCCCTGGCAGAGTCACCCCGATTGGCCAAGCGAGACTACCATGGGTTGAGCAAGGAGGCGCAGAAGTTGGTCGACGCCCACAAGCGGAATGCGGTTTCGGCCGCAGCGGCCAGTCCAGGAACGGCGTCCGGAGACAACGCGGGTCCAGCGGCCGCGGCGCCAGACGCACCAACAACGGCGGCGACAGGAGCCAGACGACGCGGAGCGGAGAACGGCTCGTGCTTCTACCACCACCGTTTTGCAGAGAGAGCGCACAGGTGCGTCCCACCGTGCAATTTTAAGCGCCAGGGAAACGCCAAGACCGAGGGCCGGTAGCAGCCGCGACCCTCGGCAACGAGAACAGGCTGCTTTACCTGACGGATGCGCGCTCGGGGAAACAGTTCCTCGTGGACACGGGCTCTCAGCTGAGCTTCGTCACACCCACCTACGCGGAATGGCTGTCGCCTTCTAAAGCCCCCTGGGTGTCAGTGTCAGCAGCGAACGGCTCCACGATTAAAACGTTCGGTGAGAGGACCATCCTTCTGTCCTTACAGGGCCGTTCATTTGAGTGGACATTTATTGTAGCAGCAGTCAGTTTCAACATGTTAGGGGCTGATTTTTTGTGCTCACATGGTTTATTGGTTGACCTTGCTAATAGACGTCTGATTAATGCACTGTCCTTTCATTCTATTCCCTGCACAGCTCGGGTGGCCCCGCCAACTGCACATGCCAGCGTCTCAGCTGCGGGTGGTAAGTTTCACACTCTGCTTGCTCAGTTCCCAGCACTCACAGTCCCCACGTTTTCAGCAACGGTGGCCAAACATGGGGTAGAACATTTCATAACAACCACAGGCCCTCCCGTTTTTGCAAAGGCTCGGCGCTTGGACCCAGCTAAACTGGCCATCGCGCGCGAGGAGTTCACTAATCTGGAAAAACTGGGCATTGTTAGACGCTCCAAGAGCGCTTGGGCTTCGCCGTTACACATGGTCCCAAAGACTGACGGCTCGTGGCGGCCTTGCGGCGATTTCCGCAGGTTGAACAACGTTTCAGCTCATGACCGCTACCCGATTCCGCACATTCAGGATTTTTCTGTTCATTTGGCGGGGGCGCGCATTTTTTCTAAAATAGACTTGGTGCGCGGCTATCACCAGGTTCCAGTGCGCGCGCAGGATGTACCCAAAACAGCGGTCGTAACTCCTTTCGGCCTTTTTGAGCTCTTGCGCATGCTTTTTGGCCTCAAGGGGGCCGCGCAGACTTTCCAACGCATGATGGATGCAGTTTTACGCGACCTGCCTTTCGTGTTCGTTTATTTGGACGATATTTTGGTAGCCAGCACGTCCAAAGGCGAACATGAAGAACACCTCACGGCAGTTTTCCAGAGGTTGGCAGAGCACGGGTTAATAGTTAACCCAGCGAAATGCCAGTTTGGGGTGGCGCAGATTGATTTTTTGGGACATCGCGTTTCGGCAGAGGGAGCAGTTCCCCTTCCAAATAAAGTGCGTGCCATAACGGATTTTCCGCAACCTCAAACGGTCAAGGCGCTTCAGGAGTTTCTAGGGATGGTTAATTTTTACAACCGATTCCTCCCAAGCGCAGCACGACTCATGCAGCCATTGTACACCGCGTTAAAAAAACAAAAGCCCGCAAATAAAGTTGAATGGTCTCCGGAGCGGGAGCGCGCTTTTGCCCAGGTCAAATCAGCCCTGGCAAACGCAGTTTTGTTAGCGCACCCAGTTCCAACGGCCCGCATGGCGCTCACCACTGACGCTTCCGATGTAGCGGTGGGGGCGGTAGTTGAACAGTTTGTGGCAGGTACCTGGCAACCCCTCGCGTTTTTCAGCAGGACTTTGCGCGATAGTGAACGGAAATACAACGCGTTTGACAGGGAGCTTTTAGCCCTACACTTGGCCATTCGTCATTTTCAGTTCTGGTTAGAGGGGCGACGTTTCACCGCTTTTGTGGATCATAAACCACTAACGTTTGCGATGGCCAAAATTTCAGAACCCTGGTCAGGCCGGCAACAAAGGCAACTAGCCGCAATATCGGAGTTCACCACTGATATTCAACATGTCGCGGGTAAACACAATGTGGTGGCAGACTGCCTCTCGCGTGCGGTAGCACCGCCAAGCCCCATAGGGGCAGACTCTGTAGCCATGGCCGCGGGCCCGGGCAGCAACGCGGGAGCGCGCGCAGCCCCGGTCTGTGTTGGGTTAGATTATGCAGCCATGGCTGCGGAGCAAGTTAACGACACAGATGTGCGCGCGCTCCAGTCTGGACCAACAGGGTTAAGGCTGGAGCACAGGGTGCAACAAAACGGTATGCCCCCGCTAATCTGCGATGTCTTCACGGGACGGCCCCGCCCTGTGGTGCCAACCGCGTGGCGTCGTCGTGTTTTTGACTTGGTCCATTCTCTCGCGCACCCGGGGGTGCGCGCATCGATCAAATTGGTGGGGGAGAAATTTGTTTGGCCCGGGTTGCGCAAACAGGTCAAGGAATGGGCAGCAGCCTGCGTAGCGTGTCAGCGAGCCAAAATACACAGACACACTAAGGCCCCGTTAGAACCTTTCCACATCCCCGCTAAGCGTTTTGATCATGTGCATATTGACCTGGTCGGCCCGCTTCCGCTATCACACGGGCACACACATCTTTTGACGATGGTAGACCGCACCACGCGCTGGCCAGAGGCGATTCCTCTGACATCAACCACAGCGGAAGAAGTCGCGCGAGCATTTTTAACAGCGTGGGTTGCGCGTTTTGGTGTACCGTCGGACATAACGTCCGACAGGGGTCCCCAATTTATTTCCGAGCTATGGTCATCGATGGCCCGCAGCTTGGGGGTGAAGATTCATCGCACCACCGCGTATAACCCCCAGGCTAATGGTTTATGCGAAAGCTTTCACAGGTCATTGAAAGCAGCCCTCAGAGCGTCGCTAACGGATACAAATTGGGTAGACAAACTTCCATGGGTTTTATTAGGGTTGCGTTCTGCACCTAAGGAAGATTTGCACGCTTCCCCGGCTGAATTAGTTTTCGCACAACCGCTCCGTTTGCCCGGGGAATTTCTTCCCGATAATCCCGCACCTAATGGCCCCCCCGCTCAGCCGTGGCAGAGCGGCTCAGGAGCAAACACGCTCCCTGGCCCAGTCCATCACAGTTTCCCACACGTTTTTGTGCCCAAGGCTTTAAAAAATGCAGAGTTTGTTTTTGTTAAACATGACGCCCAGCGTCCAAGTTTGCGGCCGTTTTACGACGGACCGTTTCGAGTGCTGGAGACCGGGCAGAAGCATTTTCTGCTAGATTTAGGGGGCAGGAGGGAGCTGATTTGCATTAACAGGCTCAAACCCGCTTTTGTTCTGGCTGACGAGGAGGTGCAGCTCGCGAGGCCCCCCCGCCGGGGCAGGCCACCGAGAGGACATTCTCCAAAGTCTTTACAGAAAGGTGCTAACAGCTTTAATCCACAGGCGCAGAGAGAAGTTGAAGGTGCAGCCAAGCCAGGTTGCAGCAGATTCGGCAGAAGATTAAAACCTAGGCAGTTGGTGGATTGATTAGCGATGTATGGAGTGTTTTGTGTTTTTCTTTTTGTTATGCCATGCAGATTTTGCCTTACTAGATGTTTGGGGGGGGGGGGGTAGTGTGGCCGACACACATTGTGGGCTCACGCTGCCACAGAGACAGGACTACATGTGTATTGTGGGGTGTCACGTCAGCAAGGACCAAGGACTCGAATCTACAGGAGATAACGAGGAAGTGTGAGATTTGTCTCTTTGTCCCACAGAAGACGCCCCGGAGGGTATTCCGGTTCGTCAGGAAATGAGAGACAATGGTGAAGCTTCAAAGGGATGCTTTGTAACTGTATGTTTACTGAAGACACCATGTGACTTGAATTCTGATGCTGGAAATGTATAAAAGGGTGTTGAGATATGATTCTTTCTCTTTTCCTGCTTTGAGAATGCTAGAAGCTGTGTTCTGTCAAATAAAGCTGGTTTATGACTTAAACTCAGCCTCGTTATCCTTCGGTGAAGCTCCTGAAGTTTGCGGACGACACCACAGTCATCGGTTTGATCCGGGATGATGATGAGTCTGCATACAGGCGGGAGGTGGAGCAGCTGATCCTCTGGTGCAGCCAGAACCATCTTGAACTTAACCCAGCCAAAACGGTGGAGATGACTGTGGATTTCAGGCGACACCCCCCTTCATTCCCCCCACTCACCATCCTCAACAGCACAGTGTCCACTGTGGACTCCTTCAAGTTTCTGGGTACCACAATCTCCCGGAACCTGAAGTGGTCCTCCCATATTGACACTGTCCGGAAAAAGGCCCAGCAGAGGTTGTTTTTTCTGCGTCAGCTCAAGAAGTTTGATTTGCCTCAGGAGCTGCTGGTTGTCTTCTACACCACCATCATCCAATCTGTCCTCTGCTTTTCCATCACTGTCTGGTTTGGATCTGCCACTAAACAGGACAAGACCAGACTGCAGCGGATCATTAAGTCTGCGGAGAGGATCATTGGTACCGACCTACCCTCCATTGAGAACTTATATCGGTCCATAACCAGGAAACGGGCGGGAAACATCTGTGCTGACCCAACACACCCCGGCCACAAACTGTTTGAACTTCTATCTTCTGGTCGTCGTTACAGATCACTGAAGGTCAAAACCACCCGTCACAGGAACAGTTGGGCTGCACGGTGGCACAGTGGTTTAGCACTGTGGCAGCACAGTTTACCCTCGGCCGGGGGATCGCGGGGATCATGAGATCGTGGGTTCGATCCCAGCCCCCGGCCAACAGTGAGCTGTGTGGAGTTTGCATGTTCTCCCCGTGTTGCGTGGGTTTACTCCGGGATTTCTCCGGTTTCCTCCCGCATACCAAAAACATGTAGGTTTAGGGCGCTCGCGCATGCAGCGACCAGCAGCCGGTGGCTTGTCACCAGACTGCAAACCAAATCTACCTACGGGTACAAATAAGTAACAAAAAAAAAAAAAAAAAAAAAAAAGTTTCTTTCCTCAAGCCATCACTCTGATGAACTCCTAACATTCACCTAGTCCTACCTGTTGCTGTACTCATGACTTTTCATCCATTATTACATTGCACATAACTCTCACACTGCTTTTTACTTCATTCACATTATATCACTGAATCTGAGTCCACATTGAAATACTGTGTGATTGTATATTTTTTCATATATTTCTGCAAAGTGTGGTTAGTCCGAGTAAATAACTGCATATATTCTTGTATATATTTGCATCCTTTTATAGAAACGTGGACAGACTGTAATTTACTGTACATACTCTGGTTGTCATTGAATCCTTATTTAAATCCTTCACCTGAACAACGAGAGCAAGTTTTTAGCCAAAATCAAATTCCTTGTATGTGTTGTGCATACTTGGCCAATAAAGCTGATTCTGATTCTGATTCTGATTATTTGAGCATGCTTCTACATACACCCTTTAAATGGGAGTAGCTCCCTGCATTCAGCAGGAGCTAGTCAGGCTTTCTTCAGCTGTCGTTGGGACTGGTTTTCCCCTGGCCAGCCAGATGAGGCTTTCTGGAGGACTTGAGGCCTTTCACCAAAATGTCTCATATAGACGAGGCCTCAAGTGAAACTTCATTTTCTCTACCAAGCCATCTAGCGGACAAAACGTATACAACATGGAGAATTTTACAAGGGTATTATTGGTTTAATGTGTATGTTTGTCTTTAAGAAATATCAATGATCATAAGGGAAAAAAGAAATAATAAAACTGAGGTGACTACAGTGAATGTGCTTGTGGTACTTATCCTTTTTTTTTTTTTTTTTTTACAGAAGTAATAACTTTTCAACAGTCTTTGGACAAAGGTGATTTTTTTTAATTTTTTAGATTATTTCTCCAGCTTTGGAGAATACTCTCAGAGCACAGAGGATGCAGGTGTGGAAAGGAAGGCTACTGCAAGTTTGTACAGTGTAGGATAGACACATTTCTGTCTTTCCCAGTACATTCATCTCTGTCCTTATTCTCATGCAGGGCACGATTGTGCCTCATCATAATGATGCATTATTGTTGTATCCAAGCTTTTTGAAACACAACAGACACTTCACCTTGCAAATAAAAATAAATAAGAATACCCCAGCTGGGACTTGAACCCAAGCTCCAGGACAGATATCTTACGTCTAGGCTACCATTTAGTGATGGCCAGATAAGGCTCTCTTGAAGACTTGAGCCTTTCCATGAAAATGGTTTATATAGATGAAGCCTCATGTGAAACTTAATTTGCTCTACTAGGCCATGCAGTCAACAAAAAGTATACAGCATGCAGATTTGTACAAGGGCATTATTGGTTTAATGTGTACTTTTTAAGAAATCTTAGTCTTTTAAGAAATATCAATGATCATAAGGGAAAAAATAAAAAATAAAACTGGGGTGATCACAGTGAATGTGCCTATGTTACTTGGTGTGCTTGTACTACTTGTCCATTTTTTTTTTTAAGAAGTAACTTTTCAACAGTCTTATACTGTCTTTCCCAGTATATTTGTGACGGGGTGATTGATTTCCCAAAGTCACAACAACATCACCTAGGTGTGGGCCCAGGACTCCTATTTGCTGTACAGGGGTGAGCAATGAATTATCAACAGGGAGGATACAAGTTAAATATATATATATATATATATATATATATATATACTGTATATATATATATTACAAAATAGAATATAGAACAGAGGTAAAAAAAAAAACTAAACTAAAATCAATTCAGTTCAATTCAGTTTGGTTCAAATGCAGGTCAGAGGGATGGAAACCCAGAATCAGCAGCCACCACTTCACCGTCTCTGCCCTCCTTCTTCCCGAACTGTGCTCTCCTGCAACAGGATAAGATGTGTGCCAGCAAGACGTACATCAATGCCACATTGCTTTACTCTCCACCCTCCCTTGCTCATTTTACTCACACTATGTCTGGACAGCTCTCCTAGCTGTCCAGACTACGTGTAGATGCCTCGGTGGGAGTTCTGGGCAACTGCTAGTTCTGGAAGGCAGGTCAGTTGCACAATGATGTATTCATCTCAGGGTGGCTGCCTCCTCTCATGCGTCTAAGTTTCCCTCCTCACCGTCTTGCAGTCGCATTTGCCCCTCTGCCTAAATGCTGCACCAACTGCTACTCCAAACCCAGTCACGCTCAGGTGTGTTTAATCAGGAGGAGGCTGTGGCTCCATGAACAAAAGGAAAAAAAAAAAAACTACACACAGAAATCTGCAAAACAAGCAATAGTAATTATAAAACAAATCCACAAACCAAACCAAAATCTATATAAATTAACATGCAGATCAACATATAAAACAACAAAGGACCACAGTCCCCACATCCCCCCACACTTTGAGGTTGACAGTCCCTGCAACCGCCTGTTAAGGCGCTTTTCCACTTGGAACCCAAAGGCCCCGTTTGGCCCCGATCGGCCTCCATTGTTCGGTTTCCCACTCGGAACCCAAAGGCCTCACAGTTCCCTTTTTCGGAACAGTTCCAGTTTAACTGACACTTTTTTCGGCACCGTAAAAAGCAGGTCCGAAGGCTCCCGGCCCCGTTTCGTCACGCCACTGCTGGCCATTCATTGGTTTGTGCGTAGCGTCATGAGAGTGGGCATTACGTGGGCGTTACACTGACTTTCCAGAATCGCTTGCTGGTCGCCATTTGCAATTTTTCGTCAGTGAGCCCGCGAACAAGTGATATTATAAACCACAACGAGAGAATGGCTTAACAGAAATCAGCAGAAATCCAACACCGCAGTCCAGCAGAGTTTCCTCTGCGTTTCGGCTGATGAGAGAATGCAGAGGGAAGCAGACTGAGTCTGCAGTGGGGCGCAAACAGACGCACCAGAAATTACACGGAGACGCACCGGGAATTAGACCCAGCCACCCGAATTGAATTGAATGTGCAGCCGCGACGCACCCAACTTCAGCAGTTGAAGCCATGATATTGTGATATACAGGACGGTAAGTGATCTGATATTCATGCTTTATGTTATTTTTTCCAACAGTGGAAAGTTCACTTAGGACAGACGAAAACTTAATCGTGTTTAAACGATGACCTAGCTTAATGCTATGTCCGTCCTTGTATGTTGTTTTTTGTGTTGACAATATCTGATGAAATAGTTAGTTGTAATCCTGGTTAAAAGTTTTTTATTATTTTTTTTTTTTACACGTTGCACTTTCGCACCGATCCATAAAGGATCATAACAGTAGAAGCGGGGCGAACCGCAGCATTGGAAGCGGTTCGATCTCATAGACCAAATTTATGGAAACCGGCCAGCGATCAATGGACGTGAGCTGGGAGTGGACCCCTCAGCGACAATTACGTTAACCACAGACGGTGAGTGTTTTTTTCTAGACATTAATGTTTTTACCTTATCCAGCCTGTTTCATGCTAACTATAATTATGTATAACAATAAATAAATAAGTCCCACGCCGTTATCGTGGCTAACGAGTGGATTGTAGCTGTCGCCGCTCTAGCTAGCTCGCCATCACGGTTTAAAAAAAAAATAAAAAATTGGCGTACATGTTGCACTGTCGTGTTAACTATTACAAGTGTTTTTATTTGTCATGGTGGCCGCTGGGCCGTCATCCAGCTCATCAGCTCCAGCCGCGCACAGACTAACAGGTGTTAATCAGCGGCTCTTAAAAGCCAGCGTCATGGACAGCTCGGCACGGAGTCGTCTGTCTACCTCGACTGAGTATGAGCCAGAGCTTCGTTCCACAGCCAAGCTAAGAACGCCACGACAAGATCTTCCACATAAGAAGACTATCTGCTTTTCTATGCCTAATCTTTACTCCGGTGCTCAGGTGAACCTCCCAGGCGGTGGACCGGTGTCTCCAACGTACGGAGAATTACCCTCACCTTTCCGGAGATCCTCCTGGCCTACGGAGTCAGAGCTTCGTTTCACGGATAAGACAAGAACGCCACGACAAGACCCACCACGTAAGAAGGCTATTTGCTTTTCTACACCTAATCTTCACCCCTGTGCACAGGTGGACCTCCCAGGCGGCGGACCGGTATCTCCAACGGACGGAGAATTACCCTTTCCCTTCCGGAGCTCCTCCTGGCCTTCACTGACTCAGGAATTCTCTCCACTGCAGCTGCAGGTACTGTCACTCCCTCAGTCACAGGAGTCATTGTCATCACAGCTACGGACCATTATCTCTGTCACGGCTACGGGAACAGTCAACGTCACAGCTGTCAGTGCAGTCTTTGCTCTCACCACGAACTCCACCACGGTTAGTGGAGTTATCACCGACACAGCCTCAAGCACCAGAATCACCACAGCACGAGGACATCGGAGAACAGCTAGATACTGTCAGAGACAACCTCAAGTAAGCTGCACACCTGCACTTGTCCCTTTGTTCTGAACAGCCTTAACGGTTTCTGCTTGTGTGTTCTAGGGTTGCCAGGTCATCTTCTGAATCGCTCAGCTCCGGTGACCAGGCTACGATATCTGCACTCACACTTGCACTACACTCACTTACACTTGATAATAAAGAATAACTGTTTTGTATCTGCCCGTGTCTGTGTCTGTCTCTTGGGTCCAGAAACATGTCATTATTTTTTTTTTTTAGATTATGCTTCCACACCGACAGAGCCCATCTCCCGCGATACGAGCACCCCGGCTTCTCCTGCTACGGATCTAGATCATCCGGCACCAGAACCAAGTCCAGCTCGCTCGCAGTTTGGCACATCTCTGTCAACACTTTCACGCACAGGTAAAGCCCAATAGTCAAACAATATAATTATATTATATTGTAATAATGTAATACTCACGGTACAGTTTATTGTTTCATGTAAAGCACATCAAAAAAGTCCAGCAATGCAATTGCATATTTAATCACAGGCATGGAAAAGCTAATGAGCTGTTGTAGCACAAAACTCATTATTTGAAAGTCAGCGTGCTTCATTTTCATGATTCAGTTGAGCCCACTGTATAAATGCATTCAGAATTTTTTCCATCCATCCATCTTCTACTGCTTCTCCGCGTCACGGAGGCAGCAGTTCAAGCAGAGAAGCCCAGACTTCCCTCTCCCCAGCCACCTGCTCCAGCTCTTCAGAGATGATAGACCAGCTGGGTCTCTCCACCATAGAATTTGGGTCACCTCTAGAATTTTTTGACCACCATAAAAAGCTAGGCATTTGAAACATAAACCCAGCTTTTACTAAATGTATTGTACAAATACACAGTTGTGATACTCATAAAAAAAAGTAATTTTTTCAAACCCAGCACTTGCCTTTCACCAGTGTGTGTCCCTTGTACAGGTACATCTCAAAATAACTGCAATGTCATGGTACAGTGTGTTTTTTGTGACTCACAAAAGACAGTGAAAGTCATATAAGATGGTATCTGTCATAATCTTGACAATCCATATGGGTTTTATGTCAGGAGAGTTTCCTGGCCAAATCAAACACAGTGATGCCTTGTCCATTACACCAGGTTTTGATTGTTTAGGCACTGTGGGGCGATGGTCACTCCAGCTGGAAAATGAAATCCGTTTCTCCATAAATCCTCATACTTTTGAGAACACTCCTCTTTTTTTAATATCTATTTTTAACATAACCATCGATTTTTCGAGAAAAGTAATTTTGGATATTCATGCGCTGTGAGCCAATAAATGATTAAAATGTAACAATACTTCACTGTCTGATTAATGATTCTGTATAATATATGGGTCTCACTTTCTGACATGTGTCCAAAAATATTTAACTTTTGTATTAATTTTTGGGGATGTACTGCTACATGTTTTGAGGTTGATTTTACTGACACCAGCTCACATTTCTGTCTTGTAGGTAAGAGGAGGCGGAGCAACACAAAACAAGACCTTTCAACTATTTTTGCATCGATGCAAGAAGCAGAAAGGGAACAGCACTGTGAACAGATGGAGCTTCAGCGGGAACATCAACGTGAGCAGAGGGAGCTCCAGCGGCAACAGCTGGAACTCAATTCACTGCTTGTGGATGAGGTCCGTCAGTCCAGGGAAGCCGAAGTTGCTGTACGAAGGGAGGAAATTGCGCAGAATGCTGCCCTCAATAACACTCTCATGGCAGTCTTTGAAACCCTCGCACGGCGTGTGTGACCCGTTTCCCCAACCATTATTATGTATACACTGTACATTAATCAATGACCAGTGTTAATAACGTTGAATAAACCCGTGGCTGTTGACATCATGTGTTGTCTGTTACTACTAAGTTTTACACTGTCTTAAAACCCTTAAAAAGGTTGGGAAAAATTTGTCATTGCAGTGTGTTATGGAGTCCAATAACTGCCGACACATACATTAAAAGCCAGCCACTACTGACCAAGCTTTATATCCATGTGCAACAACAGGGACACCTAATATTTTAAGTTCTGTATTTGGAAATGTTCATATTGCCAACCCAGGTAATGGTTTTATCTGCACAAAACATTCAACTTAGCCATTGTAAGGACGGGTGAGTGTGGGGTGTACAGCAACAACTGTTTTGGTGCGCCTCACCCAATTCTGTACTCAGCATTAACAAGTACACTTTAAAGAAAATGTGGACTTGTAATTTTGTAAGATATTTTTTATTAGATGGCTGTCCCAGTACTTGTAACTGTGATATTAAAGATCCACACGTCCACATTAAATATACGAAAAAATTACGTCATTGCAATGGCACAAGGTTACATGAGATGAGTAATGCATAATAATACACAGCAGCCTCACCACCAAAATGATATTAAATAGCTCTTGGACTACTAATTGGTCCAGGGAAAATGGCGCAGCCTCAAGGGGAGTGTAGCACCGCCTCCAACTCCCTCAAAACCCCGCCTCCAACTCCCTCCTTCTCCCACCCATACTACAGTGAGCCTTGTGCTGTGGAAAACCACCAGTGCCGGAACAGGACTGTTCGGTCCAAGGCCAAACGAGGCCTTTGGGTTCCAAGTGGAAAAGTGCCTTTAGTATCTGTATCTCACTGGACGGGCAGCGCGGTGGAGGAGTGGTTAGCACTGCGGCAGCACAGCAACTTACCCTTGGCTGGGGGATCCTGGGTTCGATCCCAGCCCCCGACCAACAGTGATCTGTGTGGAGTTTGCATGTTCTCCCCGTGTCTGTGTAGGTTTACTCCGGGATTTCTCCGGTTTACTCCCACATGCCAAAAACATGCAAGTTTGGTTAATAGGCTCTGAATGGTTGTCTGAATGGTTGTCTGTCTCTCTGTGTTGGTCCTGCGATGGACTGGCGATCTGTCCAGGGTGGACCCTGCCTCTCGCCCAAAGATGCTGGGACAGGCTCCAGCCCCCCCACGACCCAAAAAGGATTAAGTGGAAGAAGATGGATGGATGGATGGATCTCACTGGACGTTGTCCCTGTGTTGCACGATTAGATCACCACAACGGCACCTGTTCCGTAGGGGTGTCCATTGTAGCTGGAAAATACAATATTTGGGGAAACACTGGGCATTCAACTGGTGCAGCCTCAACTCTGGTTTACCCAATTGGAGGAGCAACGCAAGGCTTAAGGGAATTCCTATGCAATGTCCTCTATTTGACACCTTTCTCAGGCCTAACCCTATAAACCAACCCAGAGTCTCCCACCAATCCAATCAAAACCTGGGGTTCTGGGTCCCACCAGCTATGTAGTTTCCCCTTCCCTTCTCTATTGCTATCACAAATCCACACTCTTTCGCCAGGGAGGAGTCGTTGTGTCTGAGCTCTTCTGTTTTATTGTTGCTTCTCCTGCTTTGCTGCAATGGTCATAGTCTTTTGTTCAAGATCATAAACAAAAGTAAATCTCTTGTGATGTTCATTCACCCACCCCACAACATCATATCTAGGCTGTTGATCCTGCACTCCAAGACTGATATCAACAGGTAGTCTAGCATGACGGCCAAACATCAAGTCAGCAGCAATGTCTGATTCAGTCATTCTGCCCTCCCATTACCTGCTTGATGATATGGAGTAGTGCGACTTTTAAGGACACCATTCATCTAACAAAGCTGTTTCATCAATTCTGATTCAAAATTTGGACCTTGATCAGAGTGAAAATGAGACTGGCAACCAAAAGTCTGAATGATGTAAGACCAAATGGCACACACAGTAGTCTTAGCAGTTTGGTCACATGTGTGAACGACCCATGAGTAGCAAGTAAACATATCTGTCATTACTAGAATGTTCTGATACACATCACCAGGTCTGCCAAGCATGAGAAAATCTCTCAACTTCCGTCAACCTCCTCTAACCTCTAACCTTTAATGGGTAGGAAACTTCAGTGGGTTTAAGTGGAGCTCGGGGTTCAACCCGGTCTTTTTGTAGGTTACAGGCAGCACACCCAGATTGAAACCCATGTACCTTCTTCTCCATCTATGGCAAGAAAAAGTGACGTCTAATTTTTGCCAGAGTCAGTTCTGCTCCTGCATGGGTGGCAGCTTCATGCATCTTCTCCAAACTTTCTGGCGCTTAAAAGGTGGACACACAATCTGAAAACATTGCTCACACATATGGGGGTTAATCACCTTCTGACAAAGGACACCATTTTGCATGCACAGTCTTTTCTGCTGCCGTAGCAGTAATTTTTGCTCAATAGAGAGGGTTCTTTTTTCTAGATGATTTGGGATGCTGCCAGCCTCAACATCATCATCATCATCATCATCATCATCATCATCATCATCATCATCATCATCATCATTGCAGTCTGTCGGGGGCGACAATGACTGTTTCATTTAGGTCTGATCAGATTCCTCCATGCAGCTCTGTAATTCGCCTTCCGCTGCCAGGAACTTCTGACCTTGTTAACCCGGGCGACGTCTGAGCCAGTATGACATACCTTCTCACAAATGGGATATCTGGATCAAATATCTGGAGGACCTGCCAGTCTTCTCCCGATGTAGGGCCTCCATGGGAACCAGAGGTCACGGCAGTCACCAGGGAAGTCACAGTAGCTGTGGTAATTTCAGCAGATGTTGGTATAACAGTGGCAGATGCTGGAAACCTGGACAGTGCATCAGCATTAACATTTTCCCTTCCCGCTCGGTATTTGACTTCATCATCAAACGATGCCAGCTGTGCCACCCACCTCTGTTCTACTGCACCAAGCTTAGCATTTTTTCAAATGGGCAATGGGATTATTGTCTGTAAATACAGTGAATCTTGTCCCCGTCAAGTAGTCTTTAAATTTCTCTGTAACAGCCCACTTCAGTGCCAGTAACTCTAACTTAAAAGAGCTATAATTGGCATCATTCTGTTCAGTGGGATGCAAACTCCTGGTAGCATAGGCAATGACTCGCTCCTTTCCACCTTGCTTCTGTGCCAGCACTGCTCCCAACCCATGATTACTTGCGTCCATGTACAGTATGAAAGGGAGGTTGTAGTCTGCATAAGCCAATACTGGGGCTTGTGTCAGGTCCTTCTTCAAGTTATCAAAAGCCAACTAGCACTCTGCTGTCCAATCAATAGCCCTGGATCCAGACTTTTTATTGTGCGAAACACCTACAAGCAGTTTATTTAGAGGGTGTGCAATTTTTGCGAAGCCACAAATAAAGCGCCTCTAGTAGCCTGCTAAGCCCCAAAATGCTCTGACCTCCTTGACAGTAGTTGATATAGGCCACTCTGTTGCTGCAGACACTTTTTTGGGGTTAGACATTCTGGTTAGCCATTCTGATTAACAACATGACCAAGGAATTTTACCTCATGCTGCAGAAGCTTACACTTATGACACTCATGGCCTGAAGCTTACTCTCAGCTTCAGGCCATGTCTCCAGAGATGTTCAAAGACTTCATCCAGATGGTTCAGGTGGGCTGTGAAATCAGGTGAGTACACAATAATGTCATCAAGGTATACCAAAAGTGACTCGGTGATCTGGCCACTTAGACATTGTTGCATGAGCCTCTGAAATGTGGCTGGTGCATTACAAAGACGAAAAGACATGCGCTGAAATTCGTAGAGGCCCAGTGGTGTTGTAAATGCAGTTTTTTCATGATCTTTGGGATCAACTTCCACTTCACAATACCCACTGGCCAGATCTAGCGTGGAGAACCATTCAGCTTTCGAGAGGGATGTCAACATCTCTTCAATCCTGGGAAGGGGGAAAGCATCTTTGTAAGTAACTGTATTTAGCTTTCTATAGTCCACACAGAACCTCCAGGTCCCATCTTTCATCTTTACCATTATAATGGGTGCTGCTCATGGGCTGGAGCTTTAAGTTATAATTCCCCCTTGCAGCATGTCAGTCAACAGTGATCTCATTTCTTTATACATTAAAGAAATGTATAGCTGGGCAAGCTGCATGGTGGCGCAGTGGTTAGCACTGCGGCAGCACAGTTTTACCCTCGGCCGGGGGATCGCGGGGATCATGAGATCGTGGGTTCGATCCCTGCCCCCAGCCAACAGTGATCTGTGTGGAGTTTGCATGTTCTCCCCGTGTTGCGTGGGTTTACTCCGGGATTTCTCCGGTTTCCTCCCACATGCTAAAAACATGCAGGTTAGGGATACGGGGAGCTTGCGCACGCAGCGACGGGCAGCTGGTGGCTTGTCACCAGACTGCAAAACAAATCTACCTACGGGTACAAAATAAGTACAAAAAAAAAAAAAAATTAAAGGGGGTAGAGGCCGGAACCTTTCCCTTATAGGGCAAGCATCACCTGTTGGTATAGTGTGCCTCACAGTATCTGTTGTACCATAGTCCTGTTCATGCTTGGAAAAAACTTTGTCCCATTTACTTAGCAGCGCTACAAGTTTACCCTGCTGTTCTTCAGCCAAATTAGGCCTTTCCCCAATCCTCTGCACAGCACCACCTGAGCTCACCTGAGGTCCAGTAATCTCTAGCAGACGCACCTCCACCATGCCTTCAGCATCAGGGGTTAGGCTGAAGTCATGGGCCCCATGAACATCGGTGTCGTCCACCTGATACAGCTTACCAATCTTCTGGAAATGGCCTATAGGAACAGCAAAGTTGCTCAAATTACAAATGCGTAGTGGTACTCTACCTTCTTTAACAACAGTCAGAGTCCGAGCCACCGAAACAGAGTTGGGTTCCTACAAGGCTTCAACCAGGCCACAGCAGCTCTTTCCCTCAGGGCCAGCCCGAGCCCAGACAAAAATTTCACTGCGGGCTGGGACAGTGAATCCTCGTCTCATGGCTGGGCAAACATAGCCCCGGAAACCATCCTCCGTGGTGACAGCTGTTCTTCGGCACACTGTGAAAGCTTCTTTCCACACCTGCTGAGACTTTGAGTTATTACAAGAAAAGGAGAGTGGTTTCTGTGGAACTTTAAAAACAGTGTCCCAGCATACCCTAATCACATTCATGCCAACAATTAGAGGGTTAGATGAAAACTCATCCATTACAATAAAAATTCCACAACTGTCCACCTTGAGCCCTTCAATCTCAACGTCCATTACTGCATAGCCAACACAGGGGATCTTGAGGCCATTAGCTGCTTTCAGCTTTACAAACGAAGGGATTTCATTCATATTATAATCAGGAAAGTACTCAGTCAATAAACTCTGCTGCATCAGGGTTACTTGTGACCCAGTGTCTAGAAGTCCTGTGAGTTCTACACCCCCTATTGAAACTTCTATTTGAGGATAGTCTCCAATGAGAGCTGTGGCGGCCCTTTGACCCTCAAGAAAGCCTGACCCCACTGCTTGGACCGCAGCAGTAAGGCTGACGATTTTAAAGCCCATCTGTGCTCTACAAACCCCCGACAAAATCTGGCAATATGACCAGACTGTTGGCAACGCCTACAGACTGGCTTACCCTCTGCATCCCATACATTGGACGGACTGGCTGTCCTGCCCCTACGGGGCTGAGCCCTGGAGTTGTGATAGGGCTGCTGCTCCGGGGTACGTGGGGGGCTCCTTGGCCTCAGCTCTCTCTAATCAGCTCCTGAGTCATGTCATTCAGTTTACCTTTGACCTCCTCTAGGATCTCCCTTTTCAGCTCCTCTTTCCAGATTTCGGCCTGTGGATGAGACTTAACACCATTAATACCTCCCACTGCAGAACAGGTTACCTCTGGCTATCTCTGCCCATGTAGGTCTTCCTCCAATAGTAGGGCCTCTTCTTGTACAACAGAGAAGGTAGTTTCTGGGTCCAGACGGAAAAACCTTTTTAATGACTGGAGAACAGTACTCTCCTCCAGGCCTAGGAGAAACTGGTCCCGAAGGTGGCAGTCTGTGGGGGCATTTTCTGGGTCATGCTGCTGCAATCTACAAAATAATTATTTTAAGCGCAAAGCATAAGACTGTATTTATTGACTCCTCAGGTTTTTGTACACATCCAAAAAACTGTGACCTTAATGCAGAAGAAGATACTTTCTTTATATACAATTGATCAAGAGCTCCAAAATTTTAGCAGCTCTGTCACATTCCTCCTCATCTAAAACACTGATTTGTCTTTTGGCCAGCCCCTTTAATGAACCTATCAAAATCCTAACCTTTTGTGGTTCTGTCAGGTTATGTGTCTCTAAAAGGCCTTTAATTGCTCCTTCCATTCTTCATATTTCAAGTCACCATCATCAGTCATCAGCAGGGAGTAGGGAATACAGTTGAAGTACAGAGTGGATCAGAACAGAGCTTATGTCTAGACAGCTCTCATAGCTGTCCAGACTATGTGTAGATGCCTCAGTGGGAGTTCTGGGCAACTGCTGGTTCTGGAAGGCGGGTCAGTTCCACGACGATGTATTCACCTCAGGGTGGCTTCCTCCTCTCTTGCGTCTAGGCTCCTCTTCTGACCATCCTGCAGTTGCATTTGCCCTTCTGCCTAAATGCTGCACCGGCTGCTATTCCAAACCCAGTCACGCTCAGGTGTGTTTAATCAGGAGGAGGCTGTGGCTCCATGAACAAAAGGAAAAAACTACACACAGAAATCTGCACAACAGACAATAGTAATTATAAAACAAATCCACAAAACAAACCAAAATCTATATAAATTAACATGCAGATCAACATACAAAATAACAAAGGACCATAGCCCCCACATATTTACCTCTGTCCTTATTCTCATGCAGGGCACAATACCAATAGTGCCTCAGCATAATGATGCATAATAAGGATCCAAGCTTTCTGAAACACAACAGACACTTCACCTTGCAAATAATAATAAAATTACAAGAATGGCCTAGCTGGGACTTAAACTCCAGTCTCCCAGTTGTAGAGCAGATGCTTTACAGCTAAGCTATCACTTCAGCTACAGTAAGTATCCACTATTTGTGAAAAATGCATCAATGGGGGAAATGTGCTCAAAATGTTCCCAAACAGGAGAAGTTCGTGTTTTTGCTGCTGCCTGTTATGTCTGTATTTGGCTGGTATTAGTAAGATGGCGGCCGGGTTGGTCATGAGATAGGCCAGGGTGGCTACTACCGGTTTCCAGTGGTGATGACTCCCAGGGTATAGAGTGGGTGGAAGAGGCTCTGCCTCTTTTGTCGTGAAGCCACCTGGCCAGCAGGAGGGTGCCGTAAGCCTTTGTATATAGTTGTTGTTAATCCTGAATAAACCCTGTTAACTGAGGTGAGACTTACTCGTCATTCCTAATATTATGGACACAACACTGCCTTCATCTGAAAATTGGCTGTGACAAATCCCTTACACAGTCAAACGTCAACAACACAAAACATGAGGGACGGGGATTTCCATTGTGTATCACTGCTCACTTTATTTTCATGTTGCGTGCAAAATAACGAATGGTTTCCTGACCCAGTCATATGGTACAATGTCAGCAATACACGCCTCAAAATGTGCTTTGCCAAATATTTCCTGGACAAGCTCAGAGCACCCTCTAAGCTCCGGAGCCTGCAGTCCCATCACTACCTTAAGCCTGATCGACTTTCCTCTCCTACACGTAGGAGTGCAAAATCTCTTTACCAAGAACTCTTGGTAGAGAGACTGGTCTTAGCCCACCTGAGGCCACAGGTGAAGACGTGGCTGGACCCTCTGCAGTTTGCAGATCAGCCCCATTTAGGAGTTGAAGATGCTGTCATCTACCTGCTGCAACGAGCCCATCTGCACCTGGATGGTGGAGGAGATACTGTGAGAGTCACTTTTTTTGATTTCTCCAGTGTCTTTAACACCATCCAGCCACTGCTGCTGGGTGAGAAGCTGCGGGTGATGGGGGTTGACAGCTCTGTTATCTCCTGGATTACTGACTACCTGACAGGCAGACCACAGTTCGTCCAGCTGGGCAATGTCTTCTCTGGAGTGGTGGCTAGTGATACGGGAGCTACACAGGGGACTATGCTCTCTCCTTTTCTTTTTACCTTATACACCACTGACTTTCAGTACAACACTGAGTCATACCACCTGCAGAAATTCTCTGATGACTCAGCTGTTGTGGGGTGTATAAGAGGAGGAGAGGAGGGGGAGTACAGGGCACTGGTAGACAGATTTGTGGAGTGGACGGAGCAGAATCACCTGAGGATGAATGTCAGCAAGACCAGAGAGATGGTGATTGACTTCAGGAAGAGGAAGATGCCTTCTCACCCACTGCAGATTAGGGAGGAGGATGTGGGAGTGGTTGAGGACTACAAATATCTGGGTGTCAGGATGAGCAGTGGGTTGGACTGGAGACCCAACACCGATGCTGTGCACAAGAAGGGGATGAGCAGAATCTACTTCCTGAGAAAGCTGAGATCCTTCAACATGTGCAGCAGGATGCTGGAGCTTTTCTACCAGACCGTTGTCACCAGCTCCATCTTCTTTGCTGCTGTCTGTTGGGGTAGCAGTATCAGGGCCAGAGACACCAACAGACTTCAGGTTCAGGTTCAGGTTCAGGTTACTTTATTTGTACCCATAGGTAGATTTGTTTTGCAGTCTGGTGACATCCATATTTACAAGCCACTAATTACATTCAACATAGACACAAACACAGGCACACATCTTACAAAATAGGTAAATATAAAATATGTACAATATAATTTTTATAGCTTGTTCAACTCTTTGACAGCAGCAGGGACAAAGCTGTTTTTGTAGCGCTGGGTTTTGCTTTTTGGGACAGCAAACCTCCGTCTGGAGGGAAGAAGCTGAAAGTTGCAGTGCAAAGGGTGGGAGTCATCATTTAAAATCGAGTCAGCCATCCTCTGTACTTGTCTGGTGTACAGGGATGTCAGGCTCAGCTGTGACTCACCAAGCAAACGACTGGACCATCTAACTACCTGATCCAAGGATTTCCTCTGTTTCAGTTTTATCTGACCAAACCATGACATTAAAGAAAAGGATAAAACAGATTCAATAAAAGCCCGATAAAACATTGTCATTATGGTTCGGTCAATTTGGAAGCGTGCAAGTTTCCTCAAACAATGCAAATTTTGCTGACCCTTTTTGCACACCCTTTCACAGTTCACTTCAAAGTTTAATTTACTATCAATAATCGTCCCAAGATATTTGTACGATTGTACACATTCGGTGGTCTGGCCTTTTAGTATGGTGACTTTGTGCCTGGGAGTTTTCCTCCTAAAGTCAATAATCATATCTTTTGTTTTTGTTGTATTCAGCTGCAGGTAGGAATCCTCACACCAGTGAACAAAGTCATCAACTACTGGGCCGTTGATGACTTTGTTCACTGGTGTGAGGATTCCTAGACTTGACAAGAATATCAAGAGGGCTGGCTCTGTAATTGGTCTCAGACTGGAGACCTTTGAGACAGTGGTGGAGAGGAGAGCACTAAATAAACTGCGATCCATCATAGACAATCCTGATTACCCCCTCCACTACACACTAGACAGACAGCGAAGCACTTTCTCCAGTAGACTACTACAGCTTTGCTGTCGAACGGTCAGGTACAGGAAATCTTTCCTGCCACATGCAATTTCACTGTACAATAACTCACTATGACATTGTATTCTGGTCATAGCTATGCTGCCACACTGCACCTTACAGACTAACTGGTACCTCACATTTCACTCTGCTCCTGATAGTCCTTCTTTGTGCAATGGGATGATTCGTGTGTTTATATGGGTCATCATATATTAAGCTATGATGTACGTATATAGGTTTTATAGTCGTGTTAGTTTTACTTTCCATGGGTAATCCCTTTGTCTGTCATGTGTGTGTTTCTGTTGTTTGGCTGTCTACTGTCATGCTGCTGTTACACTGTAATTTCCCAGTTTGGGATCAATAAAGTACATCTATCTATCTATCTATCTATCTATCTATCTATCTATCTATTTCACGACTTATTTTCTAGGACCTGTCTTAGCAGATTTGGACCTCCTGTTTGGCGGAGCCGTGTAGCTGGACCTTAGCCTTTCTCACCCAATCCCCAAAGTAAGTTTATTTGCCAGTGAGCATTATTCACCCATTCACTCCCCTTCACTCCCAAGCACCAACCGCCACCTTGTGTAAATACTCACCATTGCTGGAGGCTCTTTTCCATGCTAAAGAGTGTCCAGGCAGACCTGCTCACCGCTGGGTTGACTCATCAACCTGTAAAACAGACAAACTATTATTCACAATTACAGTGCATCCGGAAAGTCTTCACAGCGCTTCACTTTTTCCACATTTTGTTTTGTTACAGTCTCATTCCAATATGGATAACATTCTTTTTTTTAATCAAAATTTGACACACAACACCCCATAAGGACATGACAATTGTTTTTTGAGATATTTGCAAATTTATTAAAAACAAAAACTAAGAAATCACACGTATATAAGTATTAGCAGCCTTTACCAGGAAGCTCAAAATTGAGCTCAGGTACATCCTGTTTCCACTGATCATCCGTGAGATGTTTCTACAGCTTAATTGGAGTCCACCTGTGGTAAATTCAGCTGATTGGACATGATTTGGAAAGACACACACCTGTCTATATAAGGTCCTACAGTTGACAGTGCATGTCAGAGCACAAACCAAGCATGAAGTCAAAGGAATTGTGTGTAGACCTCTGAGACAGGATTGTCTCGAAGCACAAATCTGGTGAAGGGTACAAAAAAATTTCTGCTGCTTTGAAGGTCCCAATGAGCACAGTGGCTTCCATCATCCATAAATGAAATAAGTTCAGAACCCCCAGGACTCTTCTTAGAGCTGACTGGCCATCTAAACTGAGTGATCAGGGGAGGAGGGCCTTATTCAGGGAGGTGACCAAGAACTCGATGGTCACTCTGTCAGACCTCAAGTGTTCCTCTGTGGAAAGAGGAGAACCTTCCAGAAGGACAACATCTCTGCAGCAATCCACCAATCAGGCCTGTATGGTAGAGCGGCCAGACAGAAGCCACTCCTTAATAAAAGGCAAATGGCAGCTCACCTGGAGTTTGTCAAAAGGCACCTAAAAGACTCTCAGATCATGAGAAACAAAATTCTCTGGTCTGATGAGACAAAGATTAAGCTCTTTGGCGTGAATGTCAGGTGTCATGTTTGGAGGAAACCAGCCACCACTCATAACCATGTCAATGGTGGTGGCAGCATCATGCTGTGTGGATGTTTTTCAGCGGCAGGAACTGGGAGACTAGTCAGGATAGAGGGAAAGATGAATGCAGCAATGTACAGAGAAATCCTGAATTAAAACCTGCTCCAGAGCGTTCTTGACCATAGACTGGGGTGACGGTTCATCTTTCAGCAGGACAACAACCCTAAGCACACAGCCAAGATATCAAAGGAGTGGCTTCAGGAAAACTCTGTGAATTTCCCTGAGTGGCCTAGCCAGAGCCCAGACTTGAACCCAATTGAACATCTCTGGAGAGATCTGACAATCAACAATCATCGGCCGGAATCATGGGTCCCAAGAAAGCTCAGCAGACTGAGGAGGTGGACGAAATTAAAAAAGCGCTGGATTTCTTGGCGGAAGAGATTTCTGCCGTTAAGCTGCAGCAAAGAAACATCCTGGACCTGATCGAGGAGGTGAAAGCACTGCTGATCCAGAACGCTGAGAAGGAAAAGAGGCTGGCGTATCTGGAGAGCAGAGTGTCGGAACTGGAGCAGAACACCCGGGTGAACGACGTGATCATCACGGGGGTCCACATTAAACCCCGATCATACGCGCAAGCGGTGGCCGCGGACAGCGGAGGGAGGCTCGGTGAGCTGGAAGACGAATCCACAGAACAAGTGGCGGCCTTCATGCAGTCCAAAGGAATTCAGCTGGACTGCAACACCATAGAGACCTGCCACCCTCTGCCCAGGAAAAACGGCGACAAACTGGCTGTGATCAGGAGGTTTGTGAACAGAAAACACAAGGCTGTACTGCTGAAACAAGGTAGGAAACTGAAAGGAACGAACATTTACATAAACGAGCACCTCACAAAAGAAAACGCAGAAATAGCCAGAAAAGCAAGATACATGAGAAAGCAGAAAAAGATTCAAAACACCTGGACATCAAACTGTAAAATATACATCAAATTAAACGGATCACCTGAAGAAGCCAAGGTCATTAACATCCGTAATATTATGGAATTGGACAAATATCAATGAATATTATGAACTGGAGTCACAGCAACAAAAGACAATTGTAGGAAACTGAAGGATTATACTCATCTGCTACAAGACATTTAACAACATGAAACAAAAGCTCAACAAACAGGAACAACATGAACTGAAAGTTTTTGAATATACAGATCACAACCCACAGGACGTAGAATATAACATAGACCCTGATAATGATTTATTTAGCTCCATCAATAATGACTGTAGTTACTACACAGATGAACAGTTTAACACAATGGTCACATCTGATTTCAATATTTCTGTGATCCACTTCAACAGCCGAAGTCTCTATGCCAACTTTAATAACATTAAAGATTATTTACATCAGTTTAAAGAGCCGTTCAATATTGTGGCAATATCAGAGACGTGGCTCTGTGAAGAGAAAGGAGTGGATTTTACCATGGATGGCTATGAATTAAATTATATAAATAGAAAAGTGACAAAAGGAGGAGGAGTTGCAATTTATGTTGACAAGAGCTTGAAATACAAGGTTGTTGAAAATCTGTCAGTAACTGTGGATGATTTATTTGAATGTATTACAATAGAAATCTGTCTGGACAATGTGAAGAATGTAGTAGTGAGCTGTGTATATGGAACACCTGGATCAAACATTGACTTATTTAAGGACTGGATGGAAAAATTGTATGCAAAACTAACTCATAAAGTTATGTTCATCTGTGGGGATTTCAATATAGATCTGATGAACTCAAAACAACGTAGTTTGACAGAAGAATTTATCAACACAATGTACAGTATGGGCTTACATCCAACAATTACTGGACCTAGCAGAATCACGTCACACAGTGCCACACTAATAGATAACATATTTGCAAACATTATGGAAAATAATATCTGGAGTGGGCTTTTATTGAATGATATCAGTGACCACCTGCCGATTTTTGTTGTCTATCAATGTGATTATAGGAAGAAAAAGTATACCAAAAATATTAAATATAAAAGAATAAGAACCGAAGAATCAATGTATTTACTGACAAAGGAATTATTAATACAAGATTGGAAGATAGTTTATGATGAAAATGATATAAATAAAGCATATGATAATTTTTTACAAATATTTCAATCATTGTACAATAAAAACTGTCCTATAAAACAATACAGTGACAGACAAAAAAACCCCCAAACTATTCCTTGGGTCACCAAGGGGTTAATAAATGCATGTAAAAAGAAGAATACATTATATTGTGGCCGACACACATTGTGGGCTCACGCTGCCACAGAGACAGAACTGAATGTGTATTGTGGAGTGTCACGTCTGCAAGGACTGAGGACTCAAATCTACAGGAGGTAACAAGGAAGTGTGAGATTTGTCTCTTTGTCCCACAGAAGACGCCCCGGAGGGTATTCCGGTTCATCAAGAAATGAGAGACAATGGTGAAGCTTCAAAGGGATGCTTTGTAACTGTATGTTTACTGAAGACACCATGTGACTTGAATTCTGATGCTGGAAATGTATAAAAGGGGGTTGAAGTATGATTCTTTCTCTTTCCTGCTTTGAGAATGCTAGGAGCTTGTGTTCTGTCAAATAAAGCTGGTTTATGACTGAAACTCAGCCTCGTTATTTGAGCATGCTCCTACACTGGTGACCTACGACGGAGAATGAGCAATGAGAATTCTTCCGAACCGGGCTCGGTGGAAGCCAGCCTGATGGCCGCCTCCACGCTCCGGCTGCCCGATTTCTGGCAGCACAGCCCGCGCTCATGGTTTAGCGCAATCGAGGCGCAGTTCAACCTCCGGAGAATCTCCAACGACGACACAAGATTCTACCACGTGGTAGCGAAACTGGACAGCGACACGGTCCAGAGAGTGGAGGATTTGGTTAATCATCCACCAGACAGCGACAAGTACAGCGCATTGAAAGACGCGCTGATCAGCCATTTCACCCCCTCAGTCCAACAAAGAGCAGAGGGGCTCCTGGCGCTGACGGAGGCAGAAAACGATAGACCTGCGGACCTGATGGTGAAGATGCTGCAGCTCAAAGCCTCCGAGGATGGCGAATTCATTTTCGCCCACCTATTCCTTCGAACCCTGCCACCAGCAGTGAGAGTGGCCCTGGCAGAGTCACCCCGATTGGCCAAGCGAGACTACCATGGGTTGAGCAAGGAGGCGCAGAAGTTGGTCGACGCCCACAAGCAGAACGCGGTTTCGGCCGCGGCGGCTAGTTCGGGAACGGCGTCCGGAGACAGCTTGGGTCCAGCGGCACCAGACGCACCAACAACGGCGGCGACCGGAGCCAGACGACGCGGAGCGGAGAACGGCTCGTGCTTCTACCACCGCCGTTTTGCAGAGAGAGCGCACAGGTGCGTCCCACCGTGCAATTTTAAACGCCAGGACCGAGGGCCGGTAGCAGCTGCGACTCTCGGCAATGAGAACAGGCTGCTTTACCTGACGGATGCACGCTCGGGGAAACAGTTCCTCGTGGACACGGGCTCGCAGCTGAGCTTCGTCACGCCCACCTACGCGGAACGGCTGTCGCCTTCTAAAGCCCCCTGGGTGTCAGTGTCAGCAGCGAACGGCTCCACAATTAAAACGTTTGGTGAGAGGACCATGCTTCTGTCCTTACAGGGTCGTTCATTTGAGTGGACATTTATTGTAGCAGCAGTCAGTTTCAACATGTTAGGGGCTGATTTTTTGTGCTCACATGGTTTATTGGTTGATCTTGCTAATAGACGTCTGATTAATGCACTGTCTTTTCATTCTATTCCCTGCACAGCTCGGGTGGCCCCGCCAACTGCACATGCCAGCGTCTCAGCCGCGGGTGGTAAGTTTCACACTCTGCTTGCTCAGTTTCCAGCACTCACAGTCCCCACTTTTTCAGCAACGGTGGCCAAACATGGGGTAGAACATTTCATAACAACCACAGGCCCCCCCGTTTTTGCAAAGGCTCGGCGTTTGGACCCAGCTAAACTGGCCATCGCGCGCGAGGAGTTCACTAATCTGGAAAAACTAGGCATCGTTAGACGCTCCAAGAGCGCTTGGGCTTCGCCGTTACACATGGTCCCAAAGGCTGACGGCTCGTGGCGGCCTTGCGGCGATTTCCGCAGGTTGAACAACGTTTCAGCTCATGACCGCTACCCGATTCCGCACATTCAGGATTTTTCTGTTCATTTGGCGGGGGCGCGCATTTTTTCTAAAATAGACTTGGTGCGCGGCTATCACCAGGTTCCAGTGCGCGCGCACGATGTACCCAAAACAGCGGTCATAACTCCTTTCGGCCTTTTTGAGTTCTTGCGCATGCCTTTTGGCCTCAAGGGGGCCGCGCAGACTTTCCAACGCATGATGGATGCAGTTTTACGCGACCTGCCTTTCGTGTTCGTTTATTTGGACGATATTTTGGCAGCCAGCACGTCCGAAGGCGAACATGAAAAACACCTCACAGCAGTTTTCCAGAGGTTGGCAGAGCACGGGTTAATAGTGAACCCAGCGAAATGCCAGTTTGGGGTGGCGCAGATGGATTTTTTGGGACATCGCGTTTCGGCAGAGGGAGCAGTTCCCCTTCCAAATAAAGTGCGTGCCATAACAGATTTTCCGCAACCTCAAACGGTTAAGGCGCTTCAGGAGTTTCTAGGGATGGTTAATTTTTACAACCGTTTCCTCCCAAGCGCAGCACGACTCATGCAGCCATTGTACACCGCGTTAAAAAAACAAAAGCCCGCAAATAAAGTCGAATGGTCTCCGGAGCGGGAGCGCGCTTTTGCCCAGGTCAAATCAGCCCTGGCAAATGCAGTTTTGTTAGCGCACCCAGTTCCAACGGCCCGCATGGCGCTCACCACTGACGCTTCCGATGTAGCGGTGGGGGCGGTAGTTGAACAGTTTGTGGCAGGTACCTGGCAACCCCTCGCGTTTTTCAGCAGGACCTTGCGCGATAGTGAACGGAAATACAGCGCATTTGACAGGGAGCTTTTGGCCCTACACTTGGCCATCCGTCATTTTCAGTTCTGGTTAGAGGGGCGACGCTTCACCGCTTTTGTGGATCATAAACCGCTAACGTTTGCGATGGCCAAAATTTCAGAACCCTGGTCAGGCCGGCAACAAAGGCAACTAGCCGCAATATCGGAGTTTACTACTGATATTCAGCATGTCGCGGGTAAACACAATGTTGTAGCAGACTGCCTCTCGCGTGCAATAGCACCACCAAGCCCTATAGGGGCAGACTCTGTAGCCATGGCCGCGGGCCCGGGCAGCGACGCGGGAGCGCGCGCAGCCCCGGTCTGTGTTGGGTTAGATTATGCAGCCATGGCTGCGGAGCAGGTTAACGACGCGGACGTGCGCGCGCTCCAGTCTGGACCAACAGGGTTAAGGCTGGAGCACAGGGTGCAACAAAACGGTATGCCCCCGCTAATCTGCGATGTCTCCACGGGACGGCCCCGCCCTGTGGTGCCAACCGCGTGGCGTCGCCGTGTTTTTGACTTGGTCCATTCTCTCGCGCACCCGGGGGTGCGCGCATCGATCAAATTGGTGGGGGAGAAATTTGTTTGGCCCGGGTTGCGCAAACAGGTCAAGGAATGGGCAGCAGCCTGCGTAGCGTGTCAGCGAGCTAAAATACACAGACACACTAAGGCCCCGTTAGAACCTTTCCACATCCCCGCTAAGCGTTTTGATCACGTGCATGTTGACCTGGTCAGCCCGCTTCCGTTATCACACGGGCACACACATCTTTTGACAATGGTAGACCGCACCACGCGCTGGCCAGAGGCGATTCCTCTGACATCAACCACAGCGGAAGAAGTTGCGCGAGCATTTTTAGCAGCATGGGTTGCGCGTTTTGGTGTACCGTCGGACATAACGTCCGACAGGGGTCCCCAATTTATTTCCGAGCTATGGTCATCGATGGCCCGCAGCTTGGGGGTGAAGATTCATCGCACCACCGCGTATAACCCCCAAGCCAATGGTTTATGCGAACGCTTTCACAGGTCATTGAAAGCAGCCCTCAGAGCGTCGCTAACGGATACAAATTGGGTAGACAAACTTCCATGGGTGTTATTAGGGTTGCGTTCTGCACCTAAGGAAGATTTGCACGCTTCCCCGGCCGAATTAGTTTTCGCTCAGCCGCTCCGTTTGCCCGGGGAATTTCTTCCTGATAATCCCGCACCTAATGGCCCCCCCGCTCAGCCGTGGCAGAGCGGCTCAGGAACAAACACGCTTCCTGGCCCGGTCCATCACAGTTTCCCACACGTTTTTGTGCCCAAGGCTTTAAAAAATGCAGAGTTTGTTTTTGTTAAACATGACGCCCAGCGTCCAAGTTTGCGGCCGTTTTACGACGGACCGTTTCGAGTGCTGGAGACCGGGCAGAAGCATTTTCTGCTAGATTTAGGGGGCAGAAGGGAGCTGATTTGCATTAACAGGCTCAAACCAGCTTTTGTTCTGGCTGAGGAGGAGGTGCAGCTCGCGAGGCCCCCCCGCCGGGGCAGGCCACCGAGAAGACATTCTCCCAAGTCTACACAGAGAGGTGCTAACAGCTTTAATCCACAGGTGCAGAGAGATGTTGCAGAGGCAGCCAAGCCAAGTTGCAGCAGATTCGGCAGAAGATTAAAACCTAGGCAGTTGGTGGATTGATTAGCGATGTATGGAGTGCTTTGTGTTCTCTTTTTGTTATGCCATGCAGATTTTGCCTTTCTCGACGTTTGGGGGGGGAAGTAGTGTGGCCGACACACATTGTGGGCTCACGCTGCCACAGAGACAGAACTGAATGTGTATTGTGGAGTGTCACGTCTGCAAGGACTGAGGACTCAAATCTACAGGAGGTAACAAGGAAGTGTGAGATTTGTCTCTTTGTCCCACAGAAGACGCCCCGGAGGGTATTCCGGTTCATCAAGAAATGAGAGACAATGGTGAAGCTTCAAAGGGATGCTTTGTAACTGTATGTTGACTGAAGACACCATGTGACTTGAATTCTGATGCTGGAAATGTATAAAAGGGGGTTGAAGTATGATTCTTTCTCTTTCCTGCTTTGAGAATGCTAGGAGCTTGTGTTCTGTCAAATAAAGCTGGTTTATGACTGAAACTCAGCCTCGTTATTTGAGCATGCTCCTACAATATAAACAATTCATTAAATGCAGAATGGTGGAAGCTGAGATCAAATATAAAAGATATAAAAATAAGCTTACTAATATAATGAGGACCTGTAAGAAAGAATATTACAACAGAATATTAGAGGATAACAAAAATAACTTAAGAGGAATATGGCAAGTACTCAATGGGATTATTAGTAATCGACCTAAGAATGCTAATGATCCAGAATATTTTACTGAAAATGGCAATTTGATAAATAATATGGAGGATGTGGTCAGTGGTTTCAATAAATTTTTTGTAAACGTTGGTCCTGAATTAGCAAAATCAATAGTGACACCAGAAACAAACAACAGTGGTTCTGTAAATGAAATAGAAGATAGAAATCCAAACACAATCTTTTTGGGTGCAGTTACTGAAAAGGAAATTATCGAGACTGGGAGTAAATTTAAGAACAAAAAATCAATGGACTGGAATGAAATTGACATGACAATAGTGAAAAAAGTAATTGAAGGAATTGCTAAGCCACTCACCCACATCTGCAAACTGTCATTTCAAACTGGTAAATTTCCAAACAAAATGAAAATAGCAAAAGTAATACCTCTATACAAAACAGGAGACAGTCATTGTTTCACAAATTACAGGCCAGTCTCTTTACTCTCACAATTCTCCAAAATACTTGAAAAAAATCTTCACTAAGAGACTGGATGATTTCATTGAAAAACACAACCTCCTTACAGACAGCCAGTATGGTTTTAGAGAAGATAAATCTACATCTTTGGCACTGATCGAACTTATAGAAGAAATTACTAGTTGTATAGATAAAAAAAAAAGGTTGCTGTAGGAGTATTTATAGATTTAAAGAAAGCTTTTGACACCATTGACCACAGAATACTACTACGGAAACTGGAAAGGTATGGGATAAGAGGGGTAGGACTGAGTTGGGTGGAAAGTTATTTAAGTAACAGACAACAATTTGTACAAATTGGTGAGCACAAACCACCCTTCATGGACATCACTTGTGGTTCGCCCCAGGGGTCAGTTTTGGGACCCAAACTCTTTATTTTGTATATAAATGACATATGCCAAATATCAAAAATTCTGAAATGTATTTTGTTTGCAGATGACACAAATATCCTTTGCACTGGTGAGAATTTGCAGCAGGTTCTTGAGGTGGTCACAACTGAACTGAAAAAGTTAACGCAGTGGTTCAACAAAAATAAATTATCTCTAAATCTTAAAAAAACAAAGATTATGTTGTTTGGAAATTATAAAATAAATCATGAAATAATGGTAACAATAGATGATACCAGAATAGAAACAGTACAGGAAAATAAGTTTCTGGGGGTGACGCTAGACAATAAAATCTGCTGGAAACCTCACATCAGTCACATCCGGGCCAAGTTAGCAAAATGTATAGGCATACTGGGGAAGACAAGACACATCTTGGACTATAAATCATTGGTCTTACTGTACAATTCACTGTTTTTACCTTATCTTAACTACTGTGTAGAAGTCTGGGGAAACACCTACAAGACCAACCTACAGTCAATATGCACATTACAAAAAAGAGCTATAAGAATAATAAACAATGTAGGATATAGAGACCATACCAATTCATTGTTTTTAAAGTCACATGTCATAAAGTTCATTGATTTAGTTAAATTTAAGACAGCACAAGTAATGTACAGGGCAATTAATAATCAACTCCCAACTAATATACAAAAAATATTTTAAAAAAGAGACAATGATCATAATTTGAGAGGAGACTTAAACTTTTCAAAACCAAAGATACGAACAACCAAGAAAAGTATGTGCATATCTGTCTGTGGGGTGGATTTGTGCAACAGTCTGGAGCCAGAACTGAAACTATGTAAACAGAAATCAATTCAAAAAGAGGTATAAACATTATTTGCTGAAAGGATATATGTTAGAAGGGTAGTATTTATATGTACGATTCACTATGTTCACTCTGGGACATTATGGGACACTATGGAATGGTGGGTGGGACAGCACTGTGTATATCTGTGTTGTTTGAGGCTGGTTTTGATGTATGGATATCAATGTATGTTAGGATGGATGGGTGTTAATATTGATCTGTAAAAAATACAGTAAATTGTTTACTTGGGGTCTTAAAGGTCGTAATTTGTATATAATTCACATGGGTGTATTTATGGAAAAGAGGAGATGGAATTAATAAGTGTTCACTTCTTCCTTCTCCCTTTCGAACACTGTATACTGTTACTTTATTGCATTTGTCATTTGTTTTGTTTTTGTTATACTTTTTTGTTCGAAATAAAGTATCTATCTACAGTGGGGAAAAAAAGTATTTAGTCAGCCACCAATTGTGCAAGTTATTCCGCTTAAAAGATGAGAGAGGTCTCTAATTTTCATCATAGGTATACCTCAACTATGAGAGACAAAATGAGAAAAAAAAATCCAGAAAATCACATTGAAGGATTTTTGATGAATTAATTGATAAGTTCCTCGGTAAAATAAGTATTTGGTCAGTAACAAAAGTTCATCTCAATACTTTGTTATATACCCTTTGTTGGCAATGACAGAGGTCAAACGTTTTCTGTAAGTCTTCACAAGGTTTTCACACACTGTTGCTGGTATTTTGGCCCATCCCTCCATGCAGATCTCCTCTAGAGCAGTGATGTTTTGGGGCTGTCGCTGGGCAACACGGACTTTCAACTCCCTCCAAAGATTTTCTATGGGGTTGAGATCTGGAGACTGGCTAGGCCACTCCAGGACCTTGAAATGCTTCTTACGAAGCCACTCCTTCGTTGCTCGGGCAGTGTGTTTGGGATCATTGTCATGCTGAAAGACCCAGCCACGTTTCATCTTCAATGCCCTTGCTGATGGAAGGAGGTTTTCACTCAAAATCTCACGATACATGGCCCCATTCATTCTTTCCTTTACACGGATCAGTCGTCTTGGTCCCTTTGCAGAAAAACAGCCCCAAAGTATGATGTTTTCACCCCCATGCTTCACAGTAGGTATGGTGTTCTTTCTCCTCCAAACACGACAAGTTGAGTTTTTACCAAAAAGTTCTATTTTGGTTTCATCTGACCATATGACATTCTCCCCGTCCTCTTCTGGATCATCCAAATGCTCTCTAGCAAACTTCAGATGGGCCTGGACATGTACTGGCTTAAGCAGGGGGACACGTCTGGCACTGCAGGATTTGAGTCCCTGGCGGCATAGTGTGTTACTGATGGTAGCCTTTGTTACTTTGGTCCCAGCTCTCTGCAGGTCATTCACTAGGTCCCCCCATGTGGTTCTGGGATTTTTGCTCACCGTTCTCGTGATCATTTTGACCTCACAGGGTGAGATCTTGCATGGAGCCCCAGATCAAGGGAGATTATCAGTGGTCTTGTATGTCTTCCATTTTCTAATAATTGCTCCCACAGTTGATTTTTTCACACCAAGCTGCTTACCTATTGCAGATTCAGTCTTCCCAGCCTGGTGCAGGTCTACAATTTTGTTTCTGGTGTCCTTTGACAGCTCTTTGGTCTTGGCCATAGTGGAGTTTGGAGTCTGACTGTTTGAGGTTGTGGACAGGTGTCTTTTATACTGATAATGAGTTCAAACAGGTGCCATTAATACAGGTAATGAGTGGAGGACAGAGGAGCCTCTTAAAGAAGAAGTTACAGGTCTGTGAGAGCCAGATATCTTGCTTGTTTGTAGGTGACCAAATACTTATTTTACCAACGAATTTACCAATTAATTCATTAAAAATTCTTCAATGTGATTTTCTGGATTTTTTTTTCTTCTCATTTTGTCTCTCATAGTTGAGGTATACCTATGATGAAAATTGGAGACCTCTCTCATCTTTTAAGTGGGAGAACTTGCACAATTGGTGGCTGACTAAAGACTTTTTTGCCCCACTGTATCTATCTATCTATCTAGCTAAAATGGCTGTGCACCGACGCTTCCCATCCAACCTGATGGAGCTTGAGAGGTGCTGCTAAGAGGAATGGGCCAAACTGCCCAAAGATAGGTGTCCCAAGCTTGTGGCATTATATTCAAAAAGACTCGAGGCTGTAATCGTTGCCAAAGGTGCATCAACAAAGTATTGAGCAAAGGCTGTGAATACTTACATACATGTGATTTCTTAGATGTTTATTTTTAATAAATTTGCAAAAATCTAAAAAAAAAACATTTTTCACATTGTCATTATGGGGTATTGTGTGTAGAATTTTGGGGAAAAATGAATTTAATCCCTTTTGGAATAAGGCTGTAACATAACAAATTGTGGAAAAAGTGAAGCGCTGTGAAGACTTTCCAGAGACACTGTACATGTACACACACACATCCACTCACACACACTGAAAACAATGTACAGAATACAATAGGACATGGACAAAACAGGATGTGAGGAAAAGACTATTATGAATCTTAAATTTGCAAGTGAGGGAACACCAGAGCCGCCCTGTGATGGACTGGCGATCTATCCAGGGTCTACCCTGCCTCTCACCCAAAAGATGCTGAGATAGGCTCCAGGCCCCCCCCCCCCCGCCCCCCGCAACCCAAAGTGGTGGAAGATGGATGGATAGATGGAGCACCAGAGCCAGAGTATGGCATTTAAAAAAAAAAATAAAATAAAAAAAAATATAAAATAGGCTAAGATCTAAAACACAATAAAATAGATAAAATAATTAAAATTCAATTAAAAGCCTGGTAAAAGAGTAAAATTTAAGACCTTTCATTCATAAGATAAGATAAGATAAGATAAGCCTTTATTAGTCCCACAACGGGGAAATTCCAGGATTGCAACAGCACAGGGATAGCAACACTCAGAGCAACAATCAGAAGGCAAGAAAAAAACAAGCAAGCAAGAGCAGCTAATATACATATGTACGTATTACTATAAAATATATATATATACACACACACACAGACACACAGTGCAGAGCATTGTAGCTGGATGGAATAAATATATGAATATATGAACACACAGTGCAGAGCATTGTAGCTAGATGGAATAAATATGTAAATATATAAACACCCACAGTACGGAGCATTGCAGCTAGGTGGAATAAATATGCAAGTATATAAACACACACAGTGCGGAGCAATGTAGCTAGATGGAATAATATGTAGATATATAAAAACACAGTGCGGAGCATTGTAGCTAGATGGAATAAATATGTAAATATATAAACACACACAGTGCAGAGCATTGTTGCTAGATGGGATGAAACAGCATAACCGTCTACTTAGTTATCCTACATGGTATGATTATGTGCCCATACATATTCTCACCCTCCATAGCGACCGGTATGTTCCTAGTTGTATGCCGGAGGGGACCATTGTGTAAGTCTATTGCATCTTTTGCATTCAAAAAAACTATTAGTTTGTTACGTCTTTTTGCTATCTCTGCGAGCAGCCCTGCTTAGGTTGTACAGTCTGACAGCCGTTGGTAGGAAGGACCTACGAAACCTCTCGGTTGTGCACCTGGGATGATGTAGTCTGCTGCTAAATGAGCTCCTCAGTGCATCCAGTATGTCCTGCATAGGGTGGAACTCGGACTCCAGCAGAGATGACAGTTTAGCCACCGTCCTTCTCTCTCCTATCTCCTCCATCGGATCAAGGCGCTGCCCCAGGACAGAGCTAGCTTTCTTAATCAGTTTGTTCAGTCTCTTCCTATCGGCTGCAGTAATGCCACTGCCCCAGCAGACCACTCCAAAAGTGATGGCTGATGCCACCACCGTGTCATAGAATGACTTCAGCAGCGCCCCTTGTACACCAAAAGACCTGAGTCTCCTCAGCAGGAACAGCCTGCGCTGTCCCTTCTTGTAGAGTGCATCAGTATTGTGTGACCAGTCTAGTTTATTGTTCAGATGAATACCCAGGTACTTATAGGATGTCACCATCTCGATGTCTGTTCCCTGTATATTTACTGGTACTGTGAGGGGCTGCCCATGCCTGCGGCAGTCCACCACCAGCTCCTTAGTTTTCCTCGCGTTGATCTGGAGGCAGTTCCGATGGCACCAGTCCACGAAGTCCTGGATAAGCCCTCTGTACTCAGCTTCATCTCCATTGGAGATGAGGCCAACGATCGCAGAGTCATCAGAGAACTTCTGTAGATGGCAGTGTGTTGTGTTGTGTGAGAAGTCCGCAGTATAAAGAGTGAACAGGAAGGGAGCCAGCACCGTTCCCTGGGGGGCCCCCGTGCTACTGATGATCGTGTCGGTCACACAGTCCCGGGTTCTCACAAACTGAGGCCGGTTCGTGAGGTAGTCCAGGATCCATGATGACAGGTGCTGGTCCACCCCTGCGCGCAGCAGCTTGTCCTTCAGGATCATCGGTTGGATGGTGTTGAAAGCACTGGAGAAGTCAAAGAACATGATCCTCACCATATTCCCGGGCTTCTCCAGGTGGGACAGAGAACGGTGAAGGAGGAAGATCACCGCATCCTCCACCCCAATGCCATGCTGGTAGGCGAACTGGAGTGGATCCATCGCTGGTTCCACCAGGGGGCGGAGGTGAGCAAGGAGCAGTCTCTCCAGGGTCTTCATCAAGTGGGACGTCAAGGCCACCGGTCTGTAGCTGTTCAGGTCTTTGGGGTGGGAAGTTTTTGGTACAGGTACCACACAAGATGTTTTCCACAGCTGTGGTACCCTCCCCAGTTTCAGGCTCATGTTGAAGATATACGTCACAATCCCACACAGCTGGTCTGCACAGGACTTGAGGAGCTTTGCGCTGATGCCGTCCGGTCCCGGCGCCTTCCTCGCCTTGATCTTCCTCAGCTCCGTCCTCACCTGGGTCCTGGTCAGGGTCAGGATGGGGGGCTGTGTGTTGGGAGTGGGGGGGTGTTGGTGGAGTGGGGAGTGGGCAGCAGGACTTGATTTCTTTAGAGGCAGCAGTGGTTGTTGTGCAGTCAGGGGGGAGGGCGGTTGGTCAAATCTATTGAAAAACAGATTCAGGTTGTTCGCCCACTCCCTGCCCCCTGTGGCCTGGGGGGAGGTATTCTGGAGCCCCGAGATGGTTTTGAGGTTTCTCCAGACCCCGCTGATGTCGCTCTGTTGCAGCTTGTCCTCCATCTTCTTCCTGAAGCTGTCCTTGCCTTCTCTGATCTTTCTCCTCAGCTCCCTCTGTACGGACTTCAGCATCTCCCTGTTCCCTGACCTGAAGATCCTCTTCTTCTCTCTCAGAAGTGTTTTTATCTCAGGGTTGATCCAGGGTTTGTTGTTTGAGTGACGCCGTATGGTCTTGGTGGGAACGGATTTGTCCACACAGAAGCTGAGGTAGCCCGTGAAGGTGTGAATGAGGCCATCGATGTCCTCACCATGTGGATCGCAGAGCTGCTTCCAGGCGGTGGCTTCAAAACAGCCCTTTAGGGTGTCCATTGTCTCCTCAGACCATAACTCCACAGTGTGCATGGCCGGAGGTTGTCTGTGCACTAGGGGTTTGTACACCGGCCGGAGATGAACCAAGTTGTGATCCGATCTCCCGAGTGGGGGGAGTTGTGATGAGGTGTACGCCTCCTTAGTGTTTGCGTAGAATAAATCCAGTGTTTTATTGTCTCTAGTGTGGCATGTGACATACTGGGTGAACGTGGGTAGAATGGGAGACAGTGAAACATGGTTGAAATCACCTGAGATGAGGAGAAGAGCATCTGGGTGTTCTGTCTGCAGCCTGCTGGTTACTGAATGGATGACGTCACGTGCTGTCCCAGCGTTCGCCGTCGGATTTGCATAAACAACAATGCAGATCACGTGTGAGTGTTCTCTCGGGAGATATGTAGGCCTCATGCTAACAGCTAGCAACTCAATGTCTTTGCTGCAGTGTCGTTGTTTAACAGTGATATGTCCCGGTCTGCACCAGTTGTTGTTAACATACATTATCACTCCACCGCCCCTAGCCTTGCCACTGTCTGGTGTTCGGTCAGCTCGTATCATGTGAAAACCCTCCAGCTCAATGTTAGCATCTGCTGCTAGTTCAGTTAGCCACGTCTCAGTAAACAAAAGGAGAGAGCACTCCCGGTATGTGCTATCATAACGGGAGATAGCCGCTAGCTCATCTAACTTTCCCAGTATCGACCGTACATTTCCCATGACAACAGATGGAAGGGAGGGTCTGTACCTTATATTTTTTGTCCTCCGCCTTACTCCAGCCCGGCAGCCGCGGCGTTTTCGCCTCAGTTCTCTCGGTATGTCGAGTTTTTCCAGTGGGACCGGGTGGCGGTTGAATGCTAGCAGCTGTTCTCTGCTGTATCGTATCCTGCTATAAACAGTGGCTCCGTCCACCGGCTCAGGAGACATTTAGGACGATCTGTGTGTCCGTGATATAAGTGGGGTGAAAAAAAAAAGACGGATCAAAAGAGAGAGGAAGGGAAAAAGACTCGGAATCGAGCCGCTGTTGCAAAAGGCAGCCTACTCGTGTGGCGCCGAGAGAAAGAAAAAAAAAAAAAAAAAAAAGACATAAAAGGTGCTGAAAAATAAAGGCTATATAGAATATCGGTATGCTTTTTTTGTATAGTTTTTAATTATCAGCACATTCATAATTTTTTCATCCATCTTTTGTTTTAATCTGATCTAACAACTTTTCGCCACAGTGTTCATTTTTTTTAAGCTTATTTACTCCTCCAAGAGGAGGTGGTAATGTTTTTGCAAGCGCTGGTTTGTTGGTTTGTCTGTTCGTCTGTCTGTTAGCAACATTACTGCAAAAGTTAGTGACAGATTTTAATGAAATTTTCAAGAAAAGTGTCTAATGGCATGAGGAATAGATGATTAGATTTTGGTGATGATCTGGATCACGATCTGGATCCAGGAATTTTTTTAAAATATTATTTTATATAACAATATTGACCTTCTCGTGTATTTCCACTTTAAGACATGTCTGCTGAGTTATGTGATAAGTGGCCATGCACCTCCGCACCCTGGAAGCAGTGCAGCTGTTTACCACCAAACACTGCAGAAAAAGTACAATGGTTTTGAACAAAAAGAAATGTTGTCTCCATCCACATAGTATGTGATGCCTGATATTTTTTCATCTGAAGACGCCAAGAAAAAGCAAGTAAAGTGTATGGTTTAAGACGGGGTTTGGAGTGCGTGCAGATGTACCTCCGGCTGCATATACTGGCAGACATGACCCACACAGTATATACAATCATGTGAAAAAAATTAGGACACCCCATTAAATATTCAGTTCTTTATTAAGAAATGTTCACGTATCTATGTCTAACCTTGTTTTTGTTTTTAATTTGCATTTTTAAACATTTATTTTAGCTATTGTAAGTGGGAATGAACGTTGGAGTGTCCTAAAAAGATGAGGGGTGCCCTAATTTATTCCTCACTATTTGTTTAGAATTACATTTTACAGAAAATTAAAAAAAAAAGTCTTTAAGATAAGATAAGATAAGCCTTTATTAGTCCCACAATGGGGAAATTCCAGGATTGCAACAGCACAGGGATAGCAACACTCAGAGCAACAATCAGAAGGCAAGAAAAAAACAAGAACAGCTAGTATACATATGTACATATTACTATAAATATATATATATATATATATATATATATATATATATATATATATATATATATATATATATATATATATATATATATATATATATATAGACACACAGTGCGGAGCATTGTGGTTGGTGAATGTGCAGCAGAAAGTCTAAGCCCTCTCTCCCTCCGCGGGCGCGGCGGGCCAGCTGGATGTCTTTGTGCATGATGGTGGTGACCCTCTTGGCGTGGATAGCGCACAGGTTGGTGTCCATGAAGAGACCCACCTGGTAGGCCTCGCTGGCCTCCTGCAGAGCCATGACGGCGGAGCTCTGGAAGTGCAGGTCGGTCTTGAAGTCCTGAGCGATCTCCCTTACCAGGCGCTGGAAGGGCAGCCTACGGATGAGCAGCTCCGTGGATTTCTGGTAGCGACGGATCTCTCTCAGAGCCACGGTACCGGGCCTGTAACGGTGAGGCTTCTTCACTCCGCTGGTGGCCGGAGCGCTTTTTTCGAGCAGCCTTGGTGGCTAGCTGCTTCCTGGGGGGCTTTTTCCTCCAGTAGATTTACGGGCGGTCTGCTTGGTTCTTGCCATCGCTCTTTATTATTCTGTCTTATATTTCTTGCACGCCACCTAAACTCCAGCCCGGCACCCGCGTCGTTTTCGCCACAGTTCCTCGGCATGTCGAGCTTCTCCGTTAGTACCGGGTGGCGGTTGGAGCTAGCTAGCCAGCTAGCTAGCTCTTCCCTGCTGTATCGTCCCCCGCTGCAAACAGTGGCTTCGTCCGCCGACTCGGGAGACCCTTGGGGCGATCTGTGTGTCCGTGATATATATATATATATAGAGTGAAAGGTGTAGAAAGAAGAAGGAAGATAAGAAAAAGGCAGTTGCAACAGGCAGCCAACTCGTGTGGCGCCGCCAGTCCGGCGGAACCAGAACCGGTTAATTCCTTTTAAATTGTTTACTTGTATTATGTGAATCTCCCAGTATCGTTAATATTGACATTAAATATCCATATGTCCAAATATGTTAAAAAAAACAAACAAAAAAAACCAGACAGGCTTATACAGGGTGTCTGAGTTTTTTCACGAGTGTAAACACACTTACTTCAGCACTGGACCGTGTTTAATTTTTCTGTTTGTGAAATCACAATAGACCTGTTCTGCTGGGTGTTGAACTTGACCACAATCTATTTCCTCCTCTCCACATTAAAAATAAGATTGTTGTCACTCATGGCCAGCTGGCTCACTTCGTTGCTATAGTTGCTGTTGATGAAACCCACCATAGTTGTCCTCAACATACTTGATGAAAAGGTTGGTGCTGTGGGCTGATCGCACATCCCAGGGGGAGAAGGGGGGGGGTAGTGTGATGTCTACCTCCACCAAGGAGATAATGTTTTCATCCGTGTGGGTTTCTTTGCCTGTCAGCAGGATTACGTTAAAACTAATGGATGGATTTGGTTAAAATTTTCACCAAAGGTGGCCCTTGGCCTAAGGATGAACCCATTAGATTTTAGTGATGATCTGAGAGTGCATACCTTTACCAAGGACCTTGATTGTATGTGTGCAGCAGGATTACACAAAAACTACTGGATGGATTTGGATGAAATTTTCACCAGAGGTGGTTCTCGGGCTATAAAGGAACCCATTCCATTTTAGTGACAATTCCAGAATGCATCCCTCTGCCAAGGCTCTTATCTTTTTAAGATAAAATAACACAAGATAAGCCTTTATTAGTCCCACAGTGGGGACATTCCAGGATTGCAACAGCACAGGGATAGCAACACTCAGAGCAACAATTTAGCAGATAAGATAAAAAAGAGCAGTGAATATACATATGTACACATAAATATATATACACAGTGCGGAGCATTGTAGCTAGATGGAATAACAGCATAATGGTCTATTCAGTTACCCCACCTAGTATGAATATGTACTCATACAGTATATTTCGTATTTGAGTCAGCCTAGTTGTCACCCTCTGTAGCGATTGATATTGTCCTAGCTGTGTAATGGAGGGGACCATTATTGTGCAAGTTTGTTGCGTCTTTTACGTTCAGTGCTTATTAGGTCATAAAGTTGTTGTTTTTTTTACAACCTCTACGAGCAGCCCTGCTTAGGTTATAAAGTCTGACAGCTGTAGGTAGGAAGGAAATGCGAAACCTTTCGGCCACGCAACTAGGATGATGTAGCCTACTGCTAAATGAGCTCCTCAGTGCGTTTAGTGTGTCCTGCATGGGGTGGGACTCGGTCTTCAGCAGAGATGACAGCTTAGCCACCATCCTTCTCTCTCCTATCTCCTCCACTGGGTTGAGGCGTTTCCTCAGGACAGAGCTATCCTTCTTAATCAGTTTGTTCAGTCTCTTCCTCTCGGCTGCCGTGATGCCATTGCCCCAGCAGACCACTCCAAATGTGATGGCTCATGCCACCCCCAAATTGTAGAAGGTCTTCAGGAGCACCCCTTGTACACCAAAAGACCTGAGCCTCCTCAGTAGGAACAGCCTGTGCTGTCCCTTCTTGTAGAGTGTGTCAGTATTGTGTGACCAGTCCAGTTTATTGTTCAAATGAACACCCAGGTACTTGTAGGATGTAACCATCTCAATGTTTGTTCCCTGGATGTTTACTGGTGCTGTGAGGGGTTGTCCTCACCTACAGCAGTCCACCACCAGCTCCTTAATTTTCCTCACATTGATCTGGAGGCAGTTCCGATGGCACCAGTCCACAAAGTCCTGGATAAGTCCTCTGTACTCAGCATCATCTCCGTCGGAGATGAGGCCGACGATTGCAGAGTCATCAGAGAACTTCTATATATGGCAGTGTGTTGTGTTGTGTGAAAAGTCCGCAGTATAAAGGGTGACCAGGAAGGGAGCCAGAACTATTCCCTGGGGGGCTCCTGTACTGCAGATGATTGTGTCGGACACACAATCCTGGGTTCTCACAAACTGTGCCAGTTTGTGAGGTAGTCCAGGGTCCACAATGACAGGTGCTGGTCCACCCCTGCGCACAGCAGCTTGTCCCTCAAGATCACCGGTTGGATGGTGTTGAAAGCACAGGAGAAATCAAAGAACATGATCCTCACCATGTTTCCAGGCTTCTCCAGGTGTGACAGGGAACGGCATAGGAGGAAGATCACTGCATCCTCCACCCCAATGCCATGCTGGTAGGCCAACTGGAGTGGATCCATCGCTGGTCCCACCACGGGGTAGAGGTGGGCAAGGAGCAGTCTCTCTAGGGTCTTCAGCAGGTGAGAAGTGAGGGCCACTGGTCTGTAGCTGTTCAGGTCTCTGGGGTGGGACGTCTTTGGTACGGGTACCACACAAGATGTTTTTCACAACTGTGGTACCGTCCCCAGCTTCAGCCTCAGGGTGAAGATGTGCTCCACAATCCCACACAGCTGGTCTGCACAGGACTTGAGGAACTTCGCGCTGATGCAGTCCGGACCCGATGCCTTCCTCGTCTTGATCTTCCCCAGCTCCACCCTCACCTGGGTCTTAGTGAGGGGCAGGTTGGGGCAGGGGGGCTGTGTGCTGGGAGTGTGGGGGGTGTTGATGGGGAGTGCGGGTGGACAGCAGGATTAGATGACGGTAGAGGCAACAGTGGTTGGTGTGCAGGCAGAGGGGAGGGCAGTTGGTCAAACCTGTTAAAAACAGGTTCAGATTGTTCACCCACTCCCTGCCCCCCGTGGCCTGGAAGGAGGTATTCTGGGGCCCAGAGATGGTTTTGAGGCTTCTCCAGACCCCGCCGATGTCGCTCTGTTGCAGCTTGTCCTCCATCTTCTTCCTGTAGCTGTCCTTACCCTCTCTGATCTTCTTCCTTAGCTCCCTCTGTATGGACTTCAGCTCCTCCCTGTTTCCCGACCTGAAGATCATTTTCTTTTCTCTCAGCAGGGACTTTATCTCAGGGTTGATCCAGGGTTTGTTGTTGTTGAGCAACACCGTATGATCTTGGTGGGTACGGTGTTGTCCACACAGAAGTTGATGTAGTCTGTGATGGTGTGAGTGAGGCCGTCGTTATCCTCACCATGAGGATCACAGAGCTGCTCCCAGGCAGTGATTTCAAAACAGTCCTTTAGAGTGTCCATTGCCTCCTCAGATCATACCTTCACCGTGCGCATAACTGGAGGTTGTCTGTGCTAGGGGTTTGTACACAGGCAGGAGGTGAACCAAGTTGTGATCCGATCTCCTAAGTGGGGATCTATGAGGGCTCTATGAGGTACAGAAGGAGCCTTGGCAGATATATGTGCTCTCTGAGTGCTTTTCTAGTTCTGAATGTGTTGCTGCTGAGTTGAACTGCCTATGGTCTCCGAGTCAGGATGTTTAGCAGCCAGTTACCTAGCGATGTATTAACCATCGCTAGGTAACTGGCTGCTAAACCAAAGGAGGAGGGGCAATGGATTTAATGCGTTGCATGACCAACCATTCAAATTACTTTATGAGGAAGGGGGTTAGTGCTACCGAATGCTAATCATTGAAGATAGTTGGTGAAGCCTTCTTTGAAGCCAAGATGATGGTGGTGCTTTTTGGAGCATGTGGGGACAACCGCTTGGCTCAGGGAGGACTTAAAGATATCTGTGAGGACATCAGTGAGCTGTTCTCTACATTTCTTCAGCATGCAATGTTGTATGGACCTCCAGTTTTTTGAGCATTAATCCCGGAGAGGGATTTCTACACACTGGCTGAAGACAGGGACAGCACCTGGTGACCTGAAGTGATCTGGGTTGTCTGTGCAGGAGTGAGGTTGTGGTCTTCAAAATGTGCAAAAAATCATTCAGGTTGTTCAGCAGAGTGATGTGACTATCACAAGACTGTGATTGGGGTTTATAGTCTGGGAGACAGTCTGTCCTTTCAGTGTACTGCCACGTTGCCTCTTTGATGCCATGGGATAGGTTGGACCTTGCTGTTCCCGGGCCAGCCTCATCTCCTGTTCTGAATGTCTTCAGGATTAAGGTCTGCGTGGTTGAAATCCCCAGCCACGATAAGAAATCCATCTGGACTGGCTGTCTGTTGTTTACTTATGCCGTTGTGCAGCATCCTCAGTGCTTTGTCTCTGTCACTGCTGTTAGAGCCAGGGAGGGGGTGTAGCCAGCAACGAGCAAGACTGTAAGCACCATCTGTAGTTTGAAAGGCCGGCACTTGAGGATCATAAACTCCACCAGGGGTGAACAGTGTTTGCTTACAACCACACCATCTCTACACCATGTGTTACTGATGTAAACACAGACTACACCACCTCCTTTTATGAGGGTTCTGTTCACTCACTAGCATGTTAGTTGGTCTAGCTGAATGGGGGAGTTGTGAATGCTGTCGTGAAGCCATGATTCTATGAATGTATAGACATAACACTCTCTCGCAGTCTGCTGGGTGGATCTCAGAAAGATTAAGTGTTTCACTTTATTGTCCAGGGTGCATACGTTGACGAGGATGATGGAAGGTAGCTTGCTTGTATGGATTAGCTAATAGCCTAGCCAAGATACCCCCCACACACCCGTTTACCCCACCTGTCCTTCCTCTCACACCACCTGTGGTGCTTCCTCTGTGTTTGTAGAGCAATGTTGGGGGTCGCTGCTGAGGTGGGCTGTCAGAGGATTTCAAGCTAACAGAGATCCCCAGCGTCATTGGCGATTAAACTCCAAAAAGAGATGCCGCTGATGTCGAGTAAAAACTACACCTTGGTGCAGATGACCGCACCAAAAACATACAAACACACAGCAAATTACGAAACCAAAAACATGCAGAAAACTATATTATCGAGACAGAGAGGGACTGCATCTGCACTCACCATCATCCTTACATGTTGTTTTTGAAGGGCAATTTATTTTCTATTTGATACATTTTAAGTGATATATCATTCCAAATAATTATTTCTCGGTAGATGACAACTTTTAGGGTTTCAAGCAGCTGTGCTACAGGAAACCTTTTGTTTTTGTTCTTCTTTTTGTTCTTCTTATTTTTCTCTGCTAAAAATGCATGGTGAGCAAAAACGGTAGTATGTAGAAACTTGAAATTTTACAGTATCATCATAAATTCCTCCCCCTACTCACAGACCAAAATTCAAGCCACTGCATACATAGCTGGCGCTATAATAAACTTTTTACATTTTTTCAAATATCTTAAAAATGGCTGGGCTTAGACTAAACATTATTTCATCATTCTATTCTCTGAAAGATTCTTCAGCTTTCATTCAGTGGTCTTATGCTCTAAAAATGAAGGTTTCTGCATCATATTTTCAAAAACATGCACGTGAACTCAAAATGAATTCTTCCTCGGCCATTCATCAAGATTCCTGGAAATTAAGCAGATATCATCTACAGACATTGATATAGAATAGAATAGAACAGAATAGAAAAGGCTTTATTGTCATTGTACAGTTATACAGCACAACGAAATTGTGGGTGCTCCACCAGGCTACTGCACAATAAAGTAAGTGAGAAGAATTTGAATAAAACACAGTTACAGAACACATGATTAGCCATATGACTGAAATAAAAATAAAAGTTAAAAAAAAAATAGCCCATTGGTATATACACAGGTAGAGTAGTGGCTACGCAGGTGGAACTATGTACATAGGAGTGCAGAGTGCAGAACACACAAATGAGTAAAATGGCCCAAAGATTATGGACAATATGCACAGTAGTGATTTCACAATGGGGAAATTACAGGGCATCCACATTAGTGGATGAGGCAGCCACTGGTGCGGCGCCCAGCCTTTTCACTATTCACAGACACATTCACACTTGGGGCAACTTTAGAGTCTCCAGCTAACCTAACTTGAATGTTTTTAGCATGTGGGAGGAAACCGGAGAAATCCCAAAGTAAACCACACAGATATGGGGAGAACATCTGGGTTGGGAGAACATCTGGGGCTGGGATCGAACCTGGGATCCTCTGGACAAGGGTGAGTTGCTGTGCTGCCACAGTGCTAACCACTCCACCACTGTGCTTTTCCAATACATGTCATTAATTTGGAGTATTTTGTGTAGGTTAACCACTTGAGCACCGTTGTTCCATGGGTGGGCAAGTCTCTGCGTCCTAGGGCGCACGAGGGCACACGAGAGCGCACTCATGCGCCCTCGGACGCATGACGCATGATAAGGATATTGATGGTGGTGATGTAGGTGGTGTGGCCTCCAAGTGCCACTGAAAAAAAAAGCTGCAGACACAGCCGCAAACAGATTACTTCATCTGATTGACCTCTTATTCGACTAATAAGAGCCTTGAATTGGGTTTCTGAAACCTTGAAGAACCAATGAATGAAAACCTAGGAAGGAGGACCCGCCTACTGTGAATGCAGGAGCCAATTGAAGCACAGAAGTTCGGGCTGGGTGAAGAGAGACTTACTGCTGCAGCAGATGAAAACAAAGGACGCTGGACGAATCTGCTACAGACCCCGCAGCATGGAGAACATCCACAAGTGGGACCTGCACTCATTCCAGCAGAATAGACGTTTAGGATTCTCTTCCGTCATCATAGACAGACGGAGGCCGACGACAAAAGTCGTAAATCATTCGCCAAAACGGCAATAATGGAATTATGTTTTGACCGGGATCCATGAGCGGGCCAGCGTTGCGTTCGTCTGACAGTGGGGAAGAGGAGTTCGCCAGGACTCTGCTGCTGTGAAGAGGTAAGGTGTTATAAGCTAAATTATTATTTCTCCCTGAAAATTGTAATCAAAAAATGACTTTTGACCGATCGGTAAATTACAACTATACGGCGCACGAAGTACGAAGTGCGTGCGCCGCTATAAATGGTTCATTTGCCGTGTTCGGACCGTGAACGCCCCCCGGTCCGCAGGGGGAAGCATATGAGTCTATTCCGTCATGTAGCGATGGCCGTCTTCTGTAGCGAGGGGGGGAACAACCCCCCCCCCCACACACACACAGTAGCGAGGGGGGGGGGGCGCTGTGACAGCGTTGCTGTGGAAACATGCAACGAGTGTAATCCGTCATGTAGCGAGGGCCGAACTCCGTCCTTTGTTGCGGGGGGGGCAACCCCCCCCCCCCACACACACACACACAGACACAGCCCTGAATGTGGCCTTTCATTAGAGCCCAAAATGAAGATTCTACATTGAATTATTCAAAAGTTACAGACGTTTTTCCAAACTGTGCCATTTGGCACAATTTGGCACAGTTCCAAAACGCCTGGGAACAACCTGAGAACAAAGCTGTGTAAAATATTCATTTTTTGTGGTATTGTTACCAAATTTGGAACTCAGCTTGATAACACTTGGTTCTACATTTCTGTTGCATTTTCCAGCCGGATCAGACAGCTGTGTGTTATTTGCAAGCATTTGTATCCAAAAAAAACACCGTGGCCAAATTTATTTTCTTCAAGTTCAGTATGTTTAGATGACTGTAACTCAGTGGCCGGAGCACGCAGAGAGATTATGTTTTTTTTGCCAAAAAATTCAAAGTGTTTTCTTTTAAATGAGACCAACCCCATGAAGATGCAGCAAAGGGTTGAATAACAGCTTTCGATTTACTTTGGGCACGTTATTTTTTGGCATTTTTAGGAAAATTGCCCGGAGTGCAAGGGGTTAATTACATTTTGTTTTAACCACTGGGATTGCCTCTATTATCCCCTTAAAACCTCAATATATTTACAATAATATCAAAAACAAATTTGTTGCTTTCCTGTTAAGCTGATGCCAAATTAAATGAAAACTGTTAAGTTGAATATGGTAAATGGTGTTCACTTATAAGATAAGATAAGATAAGATAAGCCTTTATTAGTCCCACAACGGGGAAATTCCAGGATTGCAACAGCACAGGGATAGCAACACTCAGAGCAACAATCAGAAGGCAAGAAAAAAACAAGCAAGCAAGAGCGGCTAATATACATATGTACATATTACTATAAAATAAATATATACACACACACACACAGACACACAGTGCAGAGCATTGTAGCTGGATGGAATAAATATATGAGTATATGAACACACAGTGCAGGGAAAAGCCAGTGTGAACACACAGTGCAGAGCATTGTAGCTAGATGGAATAAATATGTAAATATATAAACACCCACAGTACGGAGCATTGCAGCTAGGTGGAATAAATATGCAAGTATATAAACACACACAGTGCGGAGCAATGTAGCTAGATGGAATAATATGTAGATATATAAAAACACAGTGCGGAGCATTGTAGCTAGATGGAATAAATATGTAAATATATAAACACACACAGTGCAGAGCATTGTTGCTAGATGGGATGAAACAGCATAACCGTCTACTTAGTTATCCTACATGGTATGATTATGTGCCCATACATATTCTCACCCTCCATAGCGACCGGTATGTTCCTAGTTGTATGCCGGAGGGGACCATTGTGTAAGTCTATTGCATCTTTTGCATTCAAAAAAACTATTAGTTTGTTACGTCTTTTTGCTATCTCTGCGAGCAGCCCTGCTTAGGTTGTACAGTCTGACAGCCGTTGGTAGGAAGGACCTACGAAACCTCTCGGTTGTGCACCTGGGATGATGTAGTCTGCTGCTAAATGAGCTCCTCAGTGCATCCAGTATGTCCTGCATAGGGTGGAACTCGGACTCCAGCAGAGATGACAGTTTAGCCACCGTCCTTCTCTCTCCTATCTCCTCCATCGGATCAAGGCGCTGCCCCAGGACAGAGCTAGCTTTCTTAATCAGTTTGTTCAGTCTCTTCCTATCGGCTGCAGTAATGCCACTGCCCCAGCAGACCACTCCAAAAGTGATGGCTGATGCCACCACCGTGTCATAGAATGACTTCAGCAGCGCCCCTTGTACACCAAAAGACCTGAGTCTCCTCAGCAGGAACAGCCTGCGCTGTCCCTTCTTGTAGAGTGCGTCAGTATTGTGTGACCAGTCTAGTTTATTGTTCAGATGAACACCCAGGTACTTATAGGATGTCACCATCTCGATGTCTGTTCCCTATATATTTACTGGTGCTGTGAGGAGCTGCCCATGCCTGCGGCAGTCCACCACCAGCTCCTTAGTTTTCCTCGCGTTGATCTGGAGGCAGTTCCGATGGCACCAGTCCACGAAGTCCTGGATAAGCCCTCTGTACTCAGCTTCATCTCCATTGGAGATGAGGCCAACGATCGCAGAGTCATCAGAGAACTTCTGTAGATGGCAGTGTGTTGTGTTGTGTGAGAAGTCTGCAGTATAAAGAGTGAACAGGAAGGGAGCCAGCACCGTTCCCTGGGGGGCCCCCGTGCTACTGATGATCGTGTCGGACACACAGTCCCGGGTTCTTACAAACTGAGGCCGGTTCGTGAGGTAGTCCAGGATCCATGATGACAGGTGCTGGTCCACCCCTGCTCGCAGCAGCTTGTCCTTCAGGATCATCGGTTGGATGGTGTTGAAAGCACTGGAGAAGTCAAAGAACATGATCCTCACCATATTCCCGGGCTTCTCCCGGTGGGACAGAGAACGGTGAAGGAGGAAGATCACCGCATCCTCCACCCCAATGCCATGCTGGTAGGCGAACTGGAGTGGATCCATCGCTGGTTCCACCAGGGGGCGGAGGTGAGCAAGGAGCAGTCTCTCCAGGGTCTTCATCAAGTGGGACGTCAAGGCCACTGGTCTGTAGCTGTTCAGGTCTTTGGGGTGGGAAGTTTTTGGTACAGGTACCACACAAGATGTTTTCCACAACTGTGGTACCCTCCCCAGTTTCAGGCTCATGTTGAAGATATACGTCACAATCCCACACAGCTGGTCTGCACAGGACTTGAGGAGCTTTGCGCTGATGCCGTCCGGTCCCGGCGCCTTCCTCGCTTTGATCTTCCTCAGCTCCGTCCTCACCTGGGTCTCGGTCAGGGTCAGGATGGGGGGCTGTGTGTTGGGAGTGGGGGGGTGTTGGTGGAGTGGGGAGTGGGCAGCAGGACTTGATTTCTTTAGAGGCAGCAGTGGTTGTTGTGCAGTCAGGGGGGAGGGCGGTTGGTCAAATCTATTGAAAAACAGATTCAGGTTGTTCGCCCACTCCCTGCCCCCTGTGGCCTGGGGGGAGGTATTCTGGAGCCCCGAGATGGTTTTGAGGTTTCTCCAGACCCCGCTGATGTCGCTCTGTTGCAGCTTGTCCTCCATCTTCTTCCTGAAGCTGTCCTTGCCTTCTCTGATCTTTCTCCTCAGCTCCCTCTGTACGGACTTCAGCATCTCCCTGTTCCCCGACCTGAAGATCCTCTTCTTCTCTCTCAGAAGTGTTTTTATCTCAGGGTTGATCCAGGGTTTGTTGTTTGAGTGACGCCGTATGGTCTTGGTGGGAACGGATTTGTCCACACAGAAGCTGAGATAGCCCGTGAAGGTGTGAATGAGGCCATCGATGTCCTCACCATGTGGATCGCAGAGCTGCTTCCGGGCGGTGGCTTCAAAACAGTCCTTTAGAGTGTCCATTGTCTCCTCAGACCATAACTCCACAGTGTGCATGGCCGGAGGTTGTCTGTGCACTAGGGGTTTGTACACCGGCCGGAGATGAACCAAGTTGTGATCCGATCTCCCGAGTGGGGGGAGTTGTGATGAGGTGTACGCCTCCTTAGTGTTTGCGTAGAATAAATCCAGTGTTTTATTGTCTCTAGTGTGGCATGTGACATACTGAGTGAACGTGGGTAGAATGGGAGATAGTGAAACATGGTTGAAATCGCCTGAGATGAGGAGAAGAGCATCTGGGTGTTCTGTCTGCAGCCTGCTGGTTACTGAATGGATGACGTCACGCGCTGTCCCAGCGCTCGCCGTCGGATTTGCATAAACAACAATGCAGATCACGTGTGAGTGTTCTCTCGGGAGATATGTAGGCCTCATGCTAACAGCTAGCAACTCAATGTCTTTGCTGCAGTGTCGTTGTTTAACAGTGATATGTCCCGGTCTGCACCAGTTGTTGTTAACATACATTATCACTCCACCACCCCTAGTTTTGCCACTGTCTGGTGTTCGGTCAGCTCGTATCATGTGAAAACCCTCCAGCTCAATGTTAGCATCTGCTGCTAGTTCAGTTAGCCACGTCTCAGTAAACAAAAGGAGAGAGCACTCCCGGTATGTGCTATCATAACGGGAGATAGCCGCTAGCTCATCTAACTTTCCCAGTATCGACCGTACATTTCCCATGACAACAGATGGAAGGGAGGGTCTGTACCTTATATTTTTTGTCCTCCGCCTTACTCCAGCCCGGCAGCCGCGGTGTTTTCGCCTCAGTTCTCTCGGTATGTCGAGTTTTTCCAATGGGACCGGGTGGCGGTTGAATGCTAGCAGCTCTTCCCTGCTGTATTGTATCCTGCTATAAACAGTGGCTCCGTCCACCGGCTCAGGAGACATTTGGGACGATCTGTGTGTCCGTGATATAAGTGGGGTGAAAAAAAAAGACGAATCAAAAGAGAGAGGAAGGGAAAAAGACTCGGAATCGAGCCGCTGTTTCAAAAGGCAGCCTACTCGTGTGGCGCCGAGAGAAAAAAAAAATATATATATTATATAGTATATAATTATATAGGGCTTTTTCTCATCTCTAGATGACCATATCTGCCTGTTGCGGACATGAGCCTACCATTGCCTTCTGTTCTCTCTTTGTTATGCTGGTATTTATTGGGACTGTATTATTAGCATTTCTTGGTTGTGTGTTCAGTCGTGTCCTTGCCTTGGTGGCATATTATTATTTTCTCCATTTGTATTATTTTGTCTGGATCTCATTCTGTATTCATTTTGGTTGTCTTGTTCTCCTGTGCTTTTATTTTTACAGCGTTCTTTATTTACTTCCGTTGTTCTTAGTTCAGCTTCACGGTTGTCACAGCTGTCATTAATTTGGACTGATTATCCTTGCTTATGTCACCCACACCTGTTGACCATTTGTCTGATTTCTCTTTTGTCACGACTCGCCGCTCATCAGCGGCTTCAGCTGCGCGCACACCTGTGCCTCGTCAGCAGCGGGCTATTTAGGCCACTCAGCCCTCTGCTGCAGTCTGGAGCCGTCTGTTCTCGTCAGCTCTTCCAAGGCTCGTGATTCTACCTCAGATCACCAGCAAGATTCTACGACACTTACAAACTCCTTACCTTGTCTTCCAAGCTTTCACCCCTGTGCACAGGTGGACCTTCCCGGCAGCGGATTCCCCCCGTCATCCCCGTATTATCTCCAACCTCCGCGCAGGCCCTGCAGGACGCTGTCTCCCGGGCTCATCACCTGCCGACGCCAGCCACCTGTCCCTGCAAGTAAGCAACACTATTGCTGATTATCCCTGTCTCGGTGTGGTGCCCGTTACCCTTGTCCTCTGCTCTTTTCTCCATAGGGTTTTCCGGCTGAACGGCACGCTGCTCTGCTGCCTGCGCATCGACGTTCACCCCAGCACATACCCATACCGCATACATCCATTCATACACACCTGCCTGTTGAATAAAGCTGTTAAATCTATCCTGAGCCTGCGTGCGTGTTTCCTGGGCCGGACATTATGTCAGTACGGCTCCAGCAAAGCGGCCCAGCAGACAGCGGGCTTGCACGCCGTCTTTCCACCCTCGAGACTCGGGTGGATTTAATAGCTCATCAACAGCAGGTGATTCTCAACCAGTTGGTTAACATCACTCACCGGTTAGACCGCTTGAACCCCCAGCAGGCGTTCCCTCCGGTTCGCCACGGTGGGCCAGATCCTGCCGCTCCGATGCCCGGTCAGTCTTCCTCAGAAACGCCAACCCGGCTCACACCCATTCCAACTCCCGCCCGCTTCAGCGGTAAGCTAGGAGGGGCGCAGGGGTTTATTATGCAGTGTGAGTCCGTGTTTCTGCGCGTTCCCGGGGACTTTCCCTCAGACCATAGCCGAATTGGCTACATTGGAAACCTCTTGGAGGGCCGAGCGCTAACCTGGGCTTACGCCGTAATGGCGAAGCCCAGTTACGCGAACCTCTCCTATAGCCAATTCGTGCGGAGCTTTCTGGAGGTCTTTGATCATTCTCGGCGTGATAGCGTCCTAACTGACCGGCTCCTTGCTCTCCAGCAGGGAACCCGGTCAGCAGCAGACTATGCTATCGACTTCCGGGTTGCAGCGGAGGAGGTGGGCTGGGGCGAAGCCGCCCTCTGTGGCATCTTCCTCCGCAGCCTCAGCTCGGGTCTAAGGGATGAATTGGCTGGTCGGGATCTCCCGGAGACATTGGCGGAGCTAATTTCTACCGCCATCAGTTTGGACAATAGGCTGCGTGAACGGACTACTGAGCGGAGGCTTAGCAGCCGCTCGCGTGAAGGCTCCGTCCGCACGCCTCAAGACCACCCCCTGGCGCCACCTCCACCGGAGGCCTCTGAGGAGTCGGAGGCGATGGTGGTGGGCCGGTCAAAGCTCCCCCTAGCGGAGAGACAACGCCGCCGGAAGTTGGGTCTCTGCATGTATTGCGGAGGAGGCCAACATTCCGTGGAGCATTGCCCGGAGAAGCCGAACGGGGAGGTCCGCGAGTCACTGTAGGGGGCCTCGCGGACTCTAACCGGTCAAATCCCCTCACTAGTTTGTCTTTGCCCATTCGTTTTTGTCACAACGCCACAGGGCATCTCACACACGCACTGGTGGATTCAGGAGCAGAGCAGAGCTTCATTTCAAAGAGCCTGGCAACCCAATTGGGCATTCCCTGTCACCCTCTGCCCGCTCCTCTGAGCCTGATCACCCTCTCCCGTGCTCCCCTTGGCCAAGTGACTCATCGCACGCAACCTGTCCCAGTTATAATCTCGGGCAACCACCGAGAGGAACTCACCTTCTAAATTCTGTCCTCCTCTGTGACGCCTGTTATCCGTGGGTATCCCTGGTTGCACCTGCACAACCCGGTCCTGGATTGGTGGACTGGAAAGATCGCCGCCTGGAGTTCATTCTGTATGGGCACCTGCTTACAATCCGCAGCCTGTGCCCCGTCTTCTCCTCCCCCGGTCAAGGACGCCGCGCCTCCAGATCTCACCTTGGTACCCTCGGAATTCCACGATCTGGGCCAGGTCTTCACCAAATCCAGGGCGACGTCTCTTCCGCCTCATCGGCCCTATGACTGTGCCATCAACCTCTGTCCAGGGGCTCCCCTGCCATCAGGTCGTCTCTATAGCCTGTCAGCGCCGGAGCGGGAGGCGATGGACAGCTATATTAAGGAGTTCCTCAGCGCAGGTATCATCCGCCCCTCCTCGTCCCCGCTCGGAGCCGGATTCTTCTTTGTGTCAAAGAAGGATGGGTCCCTCCGCCCGTGCGTCGACTTCCGGGCATTGAATAACATCACAGAGAAGGACCGGTACACGCTGCCGCTGATGGACACTGCCTTCCACTCCCTGCAGGGGGTGATCTGGTTCACTAAATTGGACCTTCGCAGTGCCTACCCTACCTATCTCGTCCGGATCAGGGAGGGGGATGAGTGGAAGACAGCATTCAGAACGCCGAGTGGGCACTTTGAATATCTGGTAATGCCTTTTGGTCTGACCAACGCCCCAGTCGTTTTTCAGCGCTTAATTAATGACGTCCTGCGTGATTTCTTGGGTCTCTTTGTGTTTGTGTATCTAGATGATATCCTCATCTTCTCCAGGTCACGTGAAGAACACCAGGTGCATGTGAGGCGGGTCCTACAACGGCTGCTGGAAAACAGGTTGTATGTAAAGGCAGAAAAATGTGAGTTTTACGCCAAGACCACCTCCTTTTTAGGCTTTGTGATCTCACATAACCAGGTCCTGCCTGACCCCGCTAAAGTTAAAGCAGTAGTTGAGTGGCCCACGCCGACCTCGGGTGTTAGACAAGAGCCTCATCAGGGATTTCCATCGGGCACAGCCGGACAAACCAGCGCCAGGAGGCGCTGCTAGGGGCGGGAGTACTGTCACGACTCGCCGCTCATCAGCGGCTTCAGCTGCGCGCACACCTGCGCCTCGTCAGCAGCGGGCTATTTAGGCCACTCAGCCCTCTGCTGCGGTCTGGAGCCATCTGTTCTCGTCAGCGCTTCCAAGGCTCGTGATTCTACCTCAGATCACCAGCAAGATTCTACGACACGTAAGAACTCCTTACCTTGTCTTCCAAGCTGTAAAAGCAGAAAAATGTGAGTTTTACGCCAAGACTACCTCCTTTTTAGGCTTCGTGATCTCACATAACCAGGTCCTGCCCGACCCCGCTAAAGTTAAAGGAGTAGTGGAGTGGCCCACGCCGACCTCCAGGAAGCAGGTCCAGCAATTCCTTGGGTTCGCTAATTTCTACCGCCTCTTTGTGCCCAACTTTGGTGCCATCGCTGCCCCGCTGACCTGTCTCACGTCACCTAAGAACGCCTTCCGCTGGACTGAAGAGGTCGCTGCGGCGTTTCAGGCGCTGAAGACGGAGTTCTCCTCCTCCTGGGCCCTGACCCAGGTCGACCCCGCGCTGCAGTGCCTGGTTGAGGTCGACGCGTCTGATACGGGGGTAGGGGTGGTGCTATCCCAGCGATCACCTACTGATGGGACCAAGCGACCCTGCGCCTTCTTCTCACGGCGCCTGTCTCCGGCCGAGCGTAATTATGACGTCGGGGACAGGGAGCTTCTTGCCATCAAGCTCGCCCTGCAGGAGTGGCGTCACTGGCTGGAGGGGGCAGCGTTACCATTCGTGGTGCTGACGGACCATAAGAACTTGGAGTATCTTCGATCTGCTAGACGTCTGAATGCCCGCCAGGCGCGCTGGTCTCTGTTCTTTGCCAGGTTCCGCTTCACCATAACCTATCGCCCCGGCTCTAAGAACGTCCTACCCGATGCCCTCTCCAGGCAGTTCGCCCCAGAGACATCGGAGGAGCCAGGCCACCCCATCCTGCCCAGTTCGTGCGTGGTGGGAGCTATCTCTTGGTCCATCAGGGACAAGATCCGGAGGGCGCAGGAGACCGAACCGGACACTGGCGGCGGACCGGAAGGAAGGTTGTTCGTTCCATCTTCTGTCCGGGGGGAGGTCATTCATTGGGTCCACACCTCCAAGCTCGCCTGTCACCCGGGAGTGTCTCGGCTAGTGGATCTCCTCCAACGCTCCTTCTGGTGGCCGGGTCTGTAGAAGGATGTCACCAACTACGTTCGGGCTTGCCCTGTGTGCGCCACTGCTAAGTCGGGTAATTCTCCTCCCGCCGGTTTGCTCCAGCCTCTGCCGACCCCTGGCAGACCCTGTTCCCATATGGCCCTCAACTTTGTCACTGGTCTTCCCACTTCCAACTCCTACAACGCCGTGCTGACCATCATGGACCGATTCTCCAAGGCCGCCCACTTCGTGCCACTTCGGGGTCTTCCAACGGCGCAGGAGACGGTGGATCTCCTGGTTCAGCACGTGGTCAGGCTACACGGGATACCAGTGGATGTCGTCTCGGATCGGGGTCCCCAGTTTGTCTCTGAGGTCTGGAGGTGTTTTTGCAACGCCCTGGGGGCCACGGTCAGCCTCTCTTCCGGCCACCACCCACAATCCAACGGACAGTGTGAGAGGGCCAACCAGGAGCTGGAGGCTGCCCTACGCTGCGTCACCTCGTCTAACCCGTCCTCCTGGAGCTCACACCTGGCTTGGGTTGAATACGCCCACAACACCGCCCGATCTTCTGCTACAGGGATGTCCCCCTTCAAGGCGTCTCTGGTCTACGATCCACCCTTGTTTCCAGACCAGGAGGCAGAGTTGGCTGTTCCTTCCGTCCAGGCACACCTGAGACGTTGTCGGGCTCTGTGGTCCAGGACACGGGACGCGCTTTTACGCACGGCTGCACGTAATAGCACCTCTGCTAACCGTCGCAGGAGACCGGCCCCTGCCTACCAGGTGGGTCAACAGGTCTGGTTGGCCACTCAAGATTTCCATCTTAAGGGGGAGAAGAGGAAGTTGGCTCCATGCTTTGTTGGTCCCCACACCATTTCTAGAATTATCAACCCGGTGGCTGTGCGTCTGGCCCTCCCCCCCTCCCTTCGCATTTGTCCTACGTTCCATGTTTCCAGGATCAAGCCCTATGTCTCCGACCCCCTCTGCCCCCCGCCCGCAGCACCACCCGTGCCTATGATGATCGACGGCCACCCGGCCTGGAGAGTCGCCTCCTTCCTGGACTCCCGGCGCCGAGGGCGCGGGTTGCAGTACTTGGTGGACTGGGAGGGTTTTGGTCCGGAGTTTAGATCCTGGGGGCCCTCCTCTTGGGTGTTAGACAAGAGCCTCATCAGGGATTTCCATCGGGCACACCCGGACAAACCAGCGCCAGGAGGCGCTGCTAGGGGGGGGAGTACTGTCACGACTCGCCGCTCATCAGCGGCTTCAGCTGCGAGCACACCTGCTCCTTGTCAGCAGCGGGCTATTTAGGCCACTCAGCCCTCTGCTGCAGTCTGGAGCCGTCTGTTCTCGTCAGCGCTTCCAAGGCTTGTGATTCTACCTCAGATCACCAGCAAGATTCTACAACACGTAAGAACTCCTTACCTTGTCTTCCAAGCTTTCACCCCTGTGCACAGGTGGACCTTCCCGGCGGCGGATTCCCCCCGTCATCGCCGTATTATCTCCATCCTCTGCGCAGGCCCTGCAGGACGCTGTCTCCCGGGCTCATCACCTGCCGACGCCAGCCACCTGTCCCTGCAAGTAAGCAACACTATTGCTGATTATCCCTGTCTCGGTGTGGTGCCCGTTACCCTTGTCCTCTGCTCTTTTCTCCATAGGGTTGTCCGGCTGAACGGCACGCTGCTCTGCTGCCTGCGCATCGACGTTCACTCCAGCACATACCCATACCACATACATCCATTCATACACACTTGCCTGTTGAATAAAGCTGTTAAATCTATCCTGAGCCTGCGTGCATGTTTCCTGGGCCAGACATTATGTTATCTTTGTCTATTTAAGGGACGCCGCCCTGCAGTTTGGGGCGACGTCCTCACATTGTCAAACCAGCAGGTATCCCACGCTTATTTCACTTGGACTATTTGGTCTAACCGGCATGTGTTCCACGCTTCAGTCTTTTCTCTATCCAACATGTGTCTCACGTCTCAGCCTGAGTGTTGTCTACCTCCTTTTCAATCCTGCATTGTAAGTTTTTGTTCCGTTTTGGATTTCTGTGTTCTTTATTAAAACCACTGCAACTCACAGTTCTGCATTTGGGTCTCCATACTGCCCCACCTGGGCAATTCATGACACCCTGACCCTCCAATCAGTAGTCGGCCACACTATACTTTCGCCACAGCTGCCCACATATAGGACATAATAGATCTAAACTCCACAGTTTTTTTTTTCCCACAATATGTACCTACATGCTACAACTACATTCATTGTGAGAAATAGAAAAATAAAATGAATAACATGCAGTTTACGCAAAAATATTTACCTGTTTGTTTCAATGGTGATCAGCCTCCAGAAGCCAGTCCAAAACAAGTTCAAAAAGTCAATGGGGCACGCCAAAGACATAGCTCCATCCCCACGATACCCACATGGATCTTAAAATGGTTTGAGCCACAGCTGATATGTTTCTTCATCCATAGGAGCTCCCAGGCATCACTGTCCAAACCCCCAGTAGGATTTCTACTGCTGGTTGTTGCTTTTCGTCCCTGCCGTGCGCCACACGTGGCCATTGATGCACAACAGGACACACTGGGTTCTGAGTAACCCAGTCCACCCAAACTTCGTCCATGAACTGTTCTGGGCCTTTTCACCCCGGGGCCACGGTTCAGCAAAGCAGAACAATTTTTAGAAGAAGCCCCTGTGCCATTTTCGGCGTGACTCGACTCAGAAAAAAAAACTCCAGTCTTGCACGCAGGACTGCCATTTTCCTCACTTTCACCGGACTCACTTGGCACATAATCCGAGCTGCAGTCTTCATCAGATGAAGAACTGTGGCTTGGCTCTTCCTCCAACCCGGAAGCAGCCCACAGCAGTGCTAAAGCATCTTCAAGAAGGAGCGTTCTTCTCGCCATCCTGTCTTGTCCATGTCAAACCGCAGAATGAGCTCGGTCCATCTTCAACGGGAGATTTGAACAAGAAGATGCATTGCATCATATCCGGTTTTCGTGGGAAGCGAAAAGCTCTTCCTGTATAACGACTTATTCTCTTATCTTAGTGTTAAAAGGTTATTACTTCTCTGACTCAATTAAGCAGTATTGCCTTTGATTTGATTTATGACCTGATAGGCGCCATATGGCGCCTAGGGCAGTTAAAGAATTTTAAGGCGAATTTGCGACCATTGTCCTTAAGGGGTTTGTAAAACTTGTTTCAGGGAACATGGGCAGCTGATCAAAAGGTCATGCTATAACATTTTCGTTTACCCAGTAAACCGCCATCAGCAAACAAGAAACAGTATGAAACATTTAACCCTCTGAGTGTGTGTCGCACTACTGCGACTGTCAGCTGATCAATCCAAGCAAAGCCTGTACAGCTGAATAGTGTGAAATGTACAAACCTTTTAACACCACTTGTTGGCTGAGATGTGTGGCTTTTCACTTACCGCGAGAACTGGAAACAGTCCAGTTCAATAAGTAGGTCAAATCAGCGTTTGAAGCCCGCCCCCTTTCATTCTGCTGTTTGACACGGAGGAGACAGGATGGCGAGGAAGATGCTCTCAGCTGAAGAGGTTTTAGCGCTGGTATTTGCCGCTCCTGGTTCAGAGAAAGCGCTTAGCTCTAGTTTGTCATCTGAGTTAGAGTCCAGCTCTGATTATGTGCCTTCAGACAATGGTGCAGGCAGTTCTGGCGAAAGAGGAGACAGACATCTTGTGCGCGATGCTGCAACTGCGTTGTCTGTGTGCAGCCGTGCCCAAAATGGCACAGGAGCCTTGTCTGCAGATTGTTCTGCTTTGCCAAACCGTGGTCGCGGAGTGAAAAGGTCCAGAGCAGCCCATGGGTGACGTTTGGGTGGGCAAGAGCGCACAGCCGGTGCGCATCGATGTGCGCCATGTGTGTGCGGTGGCAGGACAACAACGGGTAGTGGCGATGCGGCAGGAGGTTTGGACATTGACGGCTGGGAGCTTCTTAGAGATGAAGAAGTTTATCAGCCGTGGCTGAAAGCATTTGAACAGCCAGTTGGATATCGTGGAGAGAAGGACCTGTCATCTGCGCCCGCCACTGATTTTGTGTCGCTGTTTTGGACTGAGGAATTCTGGAAGCTTCTGACCGACGAAACAAACACATACATATTTGCTGCATAAACTGTGTTTCATTTGCTTTATTTTAGTTTAGATAGTGTGCCACAAATGTGTCATGAAATTGTTTTTTTGGGGATTATTTTTAGTAATTTTGGCACTGAATGACAGCCATCTTGCGCGCAGCGCTGCAGCTGCTTTTTCTGTGTCCAGCGGTGCCCAAAATGGCACAGGAGCCTCGTCTGCAGATTGTTCTGCTTTGCCAAACCGTGGTTGCAGTGTGAAAAGGTCCAGAGCAGTCCGTGGGCAACGTTTGGGTGGGCAAGAGCGCACAGCAGGTGGGTATCGACGTGCGCCACGTGTGCGTGGTGGCAGGTCAACAACGGGCAGTGGCAATTGTTTTTTTTTTTTTTTTGAATGATTTTTAGTGGTGACATAGTGACATATTGTGAAACAAAAATTGTTTTTTTTTTCTTTAATGATTTTTAGTAATTTTGGCAATGAATGGACAAAGGACCGTGTGGTGACCGTGTGAAACAATTTTTTCTTCCATAATTTTTAGTAATTTTGGCAACCTTGACAGATGAGGGCAGAGATTTGCTAACAAAATAACCACAATGACCAAATATGATAAAATTTGGATTGTTAGAATATGCAAATTAGGTCCAATTATGCACTATGCATGGATGCAAGTTCACTTGGCAGACACTCTGCAACATTTTTGTAATCGGGACTTTGCCTCTAACTATTACCGTTCTGAAGCTATTGTCATTTGAAAATTTGAGGTCAAACTCTGCATTTTCCTGCCAAAAATTCTACACACTCAAAGGGTTAATGTCAATGTGGTTACAGGCTCTGGAGGAAAGTGGATCTGAATTCTAATCAACTCATTTAAATCCATATATTATTAACTTGTAATACTGGCTTACATTAAAAAAAGACAGCATGTTAAAGATTCATTGAGGAGCACAATCAACCCCCAGGGGTAAGAGCACAGAGAGCACATACATAATGAAGTCGGGAATATACATAATTTCAAGTCGGCCTTAGGAAATAAGCCTTTCCAAGTATGCTGATTAACTGGAATTAGACTGAAGTTGTGAGCATGATTAATGTTTGTTTGCACCCTGTCTTGATCGCCTGTTAAAATATACGTGATTTGCATGGTGTCAGTTTGTTATTGGGAGCTCAATAACTCTTGCTGGCATGGTTGTGTTCACAGCATTCATGCAGCGTTCCATTTTAATCAGTGCAAGGATGGCTGTGACATTGGAGTTGGAGGGCTGATGGCATCAATTCTGACTCAAATATCTGCAGTTTCTAATTCATTTGTACACATATTAATGAGACCAAATGGGTTGCTACTTTACTGTGTCACCTTACATTTCCTCTCACTGTCTTTGTTTTTCTTTTTTTTTTTTTGCTTCCAATGAAGAATGCCAAATAAATTCCAGGAATCACTGGTAATGATTTTTTTTTTTTAGTGTTTTCCAAGTTATCCTTAGCTCTTCCCAGCCAGCATGTCCATGTAGGCCCCACTGTAGGTTAAAGCTGGGCTGTCTTCTGGGTCCCATATGGATTTGTCTGCAGGTGCCATGTTGGCCCCATCTGTGTTTGTCAACATGGACTTTACCCATTTACCTATTTTCAACTTGTTTGCTCAAAAGTTCGCTATTTTCTTGCAAATTTGTGACCTTTTCCCCTAATTCAATACATTTTCTTGAAAATTTGAAACTTTCTCATAAATTTGCAACTTTAAACTTGCAACTTTTTTTCTGATAAATTTGTTAGTTTTTTCTTGTAAAATTGTGACTTTTTTCTTTGAAATTTGCTCACTTTTTCTCATAAATTTGATTTTTTTTCTCATAAATTTTCAATTTACTCATATTTTTCTACTTTTTTGTTAATTTACAACCTTTTCTATTTTTAGTCATAAATTTGTAAATTTGTAACTTTTATCAAGTAATTTTACAATTTTTTTTCTTGTAAATTTGCAACTTTTTTCTTGTAATTTTCACAGTTTTCATAGAAATTTGCAATTTTTTTGTAAATTTGTGACTTTTTCCTCGTACATTTTTGAATGTTTTTCTCCTAAATTTGTGACTTTTGTAAATGTGTGAGTTTTGTTATGATCTGAGCATGGTCAGGGACCGTGCCCACGCTTTATGTTCATTCTGGTCTTTGTCCTTATTATTATTATTATTATTATTATTATTATTATTATTATTATTATTATTATTATTATTAAGAGTCCTTTGTGCTCCCCCAGTCATTCGTCATTGCATGTAGACCTGTGCTCATCCCCTGTTGTGGTTTGGTGGTTGTCGTTTGTAATTTGATTGTCATTCATTCCATTTATCTTCTTCCACTTAATCCTTTTCGGGTCGCGGGGGTGCTGAAGCCTATTCCAGCATCTTTTGGGCGAGAGGCAGGATACACCCTGGACAGATCACCAGTCCATCGCAGGGCCAACACAGAGAGACAGAAAACCATTCACTCTCACAGTCATACCTAAGGACAATTTAGAATCCCCAGTTTGAGGCTAATTAACCTAACTTGCATGTTTTTGGCATGTGGGAGGAAACCAGAGAAATCCCGGAGTAAACCCATGCAGACACGGGGAGAACATGCAAACTCCACACAGATCACTGTTGGTCTGGGGCTGGGATTGAACCAAGGATCCCCCGGCCAAGGGTGAGTTGCTGTGCTGCTGCAGTGCTAACCACTCCGCCACTGCACTGCCCTTGATTGTCATTATTATTATTATTATTATTATTATTATTATTATTATTATTATTATTATTATTATTATTATTATTATTATGTGTCTTCTGTGTTTCCTCTGGTCCACTGTGCTCTTCCCAAGTCATCATTATTGCCCTCACGTACACTGTTCAGCCCTGATTGTCTTCCAGCTTGTTCCCCTGATTATTTTCCTCCCTATATACTGTACGTTGCCTTTGGCTTTGAGTTTATTGTTGGGTCATTGTTGTTTGCTGTCGTTTTTTCCAGTTGTACTGTTCCAAGCATTTCTCTGTGAGTTTTGCTACCTGCTACCCCTGAGCTTATTCCCGCCCCCGTGCTGTGTTTTTGTTTTGTTGTGTTTGTTTAAAGAATGCCATCTTTTGCACCAAAGTCCTGGCTGCACTCATGGGTCCTGCTTAAACCTCATCTGCCTGCCAAAGCAGGTATTGTGACAAGTTTTTTCTCATACATTTTCTAATTTTTTCTTATAAATTTGTGACCGTTTTCTCATAAATTTAATGTTTTTGTATAATTTTGTCTCTGCCGCCACTGAAACCTGCTCACCCACATTAAGCCCATGTGGAGCCCAGATGGCATTAAAGTGGGTAACCAGATTACCTGTCGCCTGTGCCACTAGTAATGTCCATGTGGACAAACATGGACTTAACTAGTGGACAACAACATGGAACCTGCAGACAAACCCACATAGGACCCAAAGACAGTTCAGATTTAGCCTATGGTGGGCCCCACATGGACATGCTAGCTGGGTTGGGTTACGCTTCTGACTATCCTGTTGACTTCCTGGTCAGATAATGTGGGGAGGCCCTTTGTGTGGTAGATGAACTTGGTGATTGCAGCATAGTGTTCCTTCCACTTGCAGATATTGGTCCCAGTGATGTCCACTGGAAGATTCAGAAGTGTTGATATCTGACTGTAACCAAATCCACCAATGTATTTTTCATCAATCAAGTTGTGAAGGTCTTGGGCTTCATGGGTAACTAAAGAGAGGACAGAATTGCAGACATAACATATGGAAACCAAGTGGAAAAGGCAAGTGAGTGTATTTATTGCAATGTTTAGTAGTGGTTGAGTTCAGTCTCTGGAGTGGAAGATTGGCTCCTGTAGGGAGGAAAAGAGGTGAAGGTGTGAGTGGAAGGAATAAATTGATGCTAGAACGTTGTTTCTTGAATAATCAGAGAGTTCTTACTTTTCTGTCCAGTGAGAGTTGCAGGTGGTGTATTCATGGGTGGAGAGTGACCAGAGAAGATCCTGAGAAGGTCAGTTACGTTCTGAGATGGTAAGTATAGTTCTTGCTTGAGGTGTTCCAAGGAAGTGGAGTATCTAAGTGAATTTCACGCCAAAGTTTGCTGAAAATGATTCATAAAATGCCACGTTCCCCCTCCTTTTCTTTTTACATGTCAATCAAAAAAATCCACAAGCTCTTTACCACATTCCTTCCACTAGTAACTAGACAATATGACTCCTGATATGCCCTTCAGTCACTGTCACTTCAGTCAACTGATTATCACCACTGCTGCAGGAAAGCACAACATAAAAAAGAACTTCATAGAGTATGAGACTGAGGTGCTGATAACTGAAGTGGAGGTCGGACAAAATGTTTTATTTAAGTCTGATTATCTAGAATCAGCAATAAACGTAAGCTCATGGAGAGGACAAGTGTTGCAGTGGCAGTCAATGCAACCATCTGAAATACTTGCACAGTGTCTGAAGTAAAATAAAATAAAATAAGAAAAAAATGGTCTGACTGGGGGCAGCAAGGTGGAATAGTGGTTAGCACTGTGGCAGCACAGCAAGAAGGTCACAGGATTGATTCCATTGGTGACCCTTCTGTGTGGAGTTTGCATGTTCTCCCCATGTCTGCATGGGTTTACTCCAGGTACTCCAGTTTCCTCTGTCATGAGCGGCCATCACGGACCGCAAATGAGACGCTATAGGTGACCAGTGAGTTTGCGTATTTATTAAACACTGACAAAAAGGTACAAAATAATGAGCCACGAGGGGCAAAACACAAATAAGGACAAAGGTAATAGCACTCTGATGATACACAAAGGTTAAGGAATAAACTCACAGGGTGTTGCGAGGAAAAGAGGATGACTGGAGCCGGAGCGTAGGGACTCCAGTCTAACATTGGGGAGACCAGCGTTGTCCATAAGTGAGGTCGCAGCCCCGAGCAAACAGGGCTACTCCCTTAAATAGTGCTTGACAGATTAACCGGAATCCTGCCGTACAGTGGAGCTCCGCTCCTGACAGCCGGAAGCCCTGCCGAGACGCTGTCACAACAAAAGCCTGGAGGTGCACCAGAGGAGAGAACAGGAGACTACCGCACACCGAGTGCAGACAGAATCAGCACACGGACTGTGACATCCTTCCACATGCCAAAAACATGCAGGTTAGATTAACTGGCATCAGCTGGGGATTCTAAATTTTCCTTAGGTATGAATGTGAGAGTGAATGGTTGCTGTCTCTCTGTGTTGACCCTGTGATGGACCGGTGATCTGACCAGGGTGGACCAGGGTGGATCACTGCTCAGTGGTAGAGTGGGGACTGGGCAGCTGGTGCTGACCCCACATGAAAAAAAAATGCTGCGGTAGTTGTAGGAGAGACCCTTTCATCAACTGTCCTGCACCCATATGATGGAGACTCAGACAGACGTGATGTTTCCTCAGGTATGTAAGTACATGAAACCCTACTGCACACCACTCCAATCTTGCAGAAGAATTTAAATGAGTTACACACCAAATCTATCAACTTTAATGTCAAAATCCAAATTACGCATGATAGCCAAGAGGAACACATTGAGTTACACAATATAAATGCCTTTTATTTTAATACTCTAATCACAAAACTTAGATATCTTGAACCAAGGAGACATTCCCACACTTGAAAGGAGACATGGATCACGAGTTTGGGGCCAGCGCCTCCAGTGCAGCTGACTGTGCTCATCTTCTGCTTCACAGCACTCTGACCAGAGAGAGTGTTGGATCATCAACACAATGAAAGCCATCTGTGACAAATTATCAGAAATGAATAATGTTCTTGGTGACATAAGAACAGCATTAAAAGAAGTGATTAAATAATATTCAAAGTCTGTTTGGCTGAAAAGTGAAAGCGTGTAAAGCTGTCTTTTTAAGGTCTTTTAAAAGGCATCTTCACATAAATGTCTCTGTATGGTCTAAATTTGATTGAAAAGTGAAACGCAGCCTTTTTAAGAAGAAGTCATCACATAATAACCAGCTTCATTCACCTATGGGCGAGAGGCAGAGTCCATCCTGGACGCATCAGTAGTCATCACAGCACCTGGTATTCCCATGTAGTCTCCCATCCAAGAATTAACTCTGCTTCGCTTTGAAGATCAACCAAGACCAGGAGTGTCTGTGGACACCCAGAGTCCATGATGCGTTTAGAGACACAACACAGAGAGAAATTTGTAAAATGTATTCAAATAGTGCTTTTTCAGTGAATAGCACTGGCTCCAGATTGTTCCAGACATTATGTAACAAGCATTATGTCCAATGTCGAACTGAAAAAAAAAGCAGTTAAAAATATGCATTTTCATAAAGCACTTTTAACATACTCCCAGTGGATGTAAAAGTGAACTGGACTTTTGAGAGACAGACCGACCACCATCACCAAAAGCTATTTTGAGGATAGATTAGGGCCTAAACAGCTCAAATATTGGACTATTTTTTTGGTTAATATGGTCAAACAGAGCCCAATTTTCAGCAACTGTGTTCAGGTTAATACAGCCTGTACTAGATGGATTAAATCCAGCCCCAGTTTCAATGACTAGTTTTGGGGTAAACAAGGTCCATATTAGATGGCCTAAACCCAACCCAATTTTCAATGTCTATGTTTGGGCTAAATTAAGGCTTGGACTGACAGATCTCATTTATCCCAAAATACAATGTTTAGTTTAAGTTTAGTTTAGTTTAAATTTATTCAGTTTGGTTTCATAATAGATTAAAAAAAAACATATAAGAGAAGATATACAAAAAAGAACAAAGGGTGTAGGTAGAAGCAGCGCTTATACAACCTACCCCTTATACCATTACAAAATCTTGTGCATTGTCAACCTCTACAGAGGGAAAAAAAAGCACCAGAAAACACAAATTCCTGCCAAGGCAAAAAACAAAAACAAAACACAACTAATGTCATATTCTAAACAGATAAATGACACCGAGAAAGTAGCTTTACCTTGTAGATTTTCTTAAACATTTTGTCTGTTCTACACATTTTAATATTGTCAGGACGATTGTTCCAGAGTTCAATGCCCTTAACAGAAACACAGTGTTGCTTTGTATTAGTTCTAAAATGCAACCCAAGGTGCTTTACAGAACCAGAGTCAAACAGAAACACATAAAAACTCAAAAAGGTAAGAGGTTAAAATATTCAAGAAAGGAATTGATTAAAGCAACTATAAGACAATAAAATCTCAATAAAACAGCCAAAGTGAGAGTCAAAATATCATAAACCAGCCCAGCAGGGGCAGAATGAAGACCCAAATGCTGGAGCTGTGAGTTGCTAACTTTTAATAAAAGAAAAATCAAAATGTTATGACCCGAGCGCCGGTTCTGATCGCGCTCGGGCTAAGTTATTTCTCGCTGCCGGCATTGACAGCTGCGGGCTGTATTCTGGCCTCACCGGGCTCTTATTGTGAAAGTGCTCGGTGGGGCTTCCGCCTGTCAACGGCCGGTCAGCTGATTGTCATTACTGTCGTTAGTGCTTCGCCCTTTTAAGCCCTGCACTGACGGCGGTAAGACGCAGGATTATTAGTCGACTTTGGTCAGCGTTACGTCTGAGTGGCTTCATCCTGCCAAGCCCTGGGTCTGCGCCTCGTCATATCTGTGAGTGCCGCAGACCTTCATGTCAGGTCTGTCATCTTAGTTATGTCACAGTTAGCTCGTAGCGGCTGGGTTAGCCCTACGAGCCCAAGTCTCAGTCATGTGTTTGTTTGCCCTTATGGGTTCATAGTTGTGTTTTGTCACGTCCGAAAATAAATAACATCTTAGCCAAACTCTCTGGTGAACTCTGTGGCATCTCTTGGTGATCCGCGAGGATCACCACATCACACAAAATATGACAAAGGAAGGAATAACTTAGAGGCAGGAGTAACCAAAGGAATATGCGTGTGGTAACGCCAGACGAGAAGATGTGGGACGCAAGTCTGAAGACACAGAGAAGCGTGGGACACACACAGGTAACAAAAATAGTGTGGGACACATGCTGGGTAACTGGGTGAGGGACGCTGTGTCGAACTGCGGCACAGCATCCCTTAAATAGGACAAGAGAAATTACAAAACCATTAACAGGTGTGGGAAGCAGAAGCAAGGATAATTAATCAAAATAATGACAGCTGTGATGAATCGCGAAACTGGCTAAGTCAGGAAGTAAATAAAGCTTGCTATCAAAATAAGAGCACATACTGGAATAAGAAATAAACCATGAAGAGGAAGATACAGAAAGAATGATGACAACCTAGGCAAGGATAAGATTAAAATAGATAATGATAATGAATATAAACACTTCAAGGAATAAACTAAAGGTGAAGACAGAGGAGGCTCATAACCAAACATAGGAAGATATCATTAAGGTATAAGACAAGACGGCCATAGACACATAATAATAATGACAGAGACAATCATGGCAAAACTAAGATTATGGTAACAGGAACTCTAATGCATAAGCAGAGACAAAAGGCAAACTCATAAACATAACAAAAACAAAACCATACTCAAATATAAAATAAAACCGAGATGAGAAAAGTACAGAAAATAATGTAAAACAACTGAAAGCGTGAGCACGGTTCTCTAACTGTGCTCTGCAACATGTCACAAAATTCCACGAATTGGAGCAACATTACTAACAACAATAAAACTAATTGTAAGCTCTATCAAAAAGAAAAGTTTTAAGCTTGATCTTAAAAGAAGAGAGGGTTTCGGCATCCCGTACCCAGGCAGGGAGCTGGTTCCACAGGATAGGGGCCTGATAGCTGAAGGCTCTTCCTCCAAATTTATATTTAAAAAATCTGGGAACCACAAGTAAGCCTGCATTCTGAGAGTGAAGAGGTCTTCAAGGGTAATATGGAACAATAAACTCTTTAACGTAGGAAGGGGCTTGGCCCCCAATGGCTTTGTAAGTAATGAGAACGATTATAAAATATGTCCTAAATTTAACGGGGAGCCAACATTTCCTGTTTGGCAACCAAGCCAGTTTTAGACTTAGACTTAGACTTAGACGTAACTTTTTTGATCCCTTTGGGATGACTCCCTCTGGGAAATTTAAAATTTCCAGCAGCACATAAAAGGAGCATACAGATCAGAAAAGCAAAAAAGAAAAAAATAAACACTTAACATAATATACACAGTATAAATATAAGGCTAAATATGGCTTGTACAAGTATGGTTAAGTTAAGGTTATTTCACTATGAATGCCCTACTGTCCTCTGTACTCTATACCACCCCCCACCCCCCCCAAGTGAGCAGTTATAGAGTGTGATGGCATGGTGGACAAAAGAGTTCTTGAGCCTGTTGGTCCGACACTTGGGAAGGAGCAGTCTTTCACTGAACAGGCTCCTCTGGTCACTGATGACGGTGTGCAGAGGGTGGCTGACGTTGTCCATTATATCCAACAGTTTATCCAGAGTCCTCATCTCTGCCACCGTCACCAGGGTGTCCAGCTTCCTGACGACCACAGAGCCGGCCCGCCTGATCAATTTATCCAGTCTGGACGCATCCTTCTTGGATATACTGCCCCCCCCAGTACACCACAGAGTAAAAGAGGACGCTGGCAACCACCGACTGGTAAAACATCCTCAGAAGTTTGCTGCAGATGTTGAAGGACCGCAATCTCCTTAGGAAGTACATCCTACTTTGTGTCTTCCCATACAAGTGGCTAATGTATGTTGTCCAATCCAATTTATTATCCAACCACAACCCGAGATATTTGTATGAATCCACAACCTCCACCTCAGCTCCCTCTAACAGGACTGGTTGAGGTCTTGGTCTAGACCTCCCAAAATCAATAACCAGCTCCTTCGTCTTAGAGGTGTTGAGCTGTAGGTGGCTAGTGTGGCACCATGCAGCAAAGTCCCCTACTAGTCTCTGATACTCCTCCTCTCTGTCATCCCTGATACACCCAACAATGGCTGTGTCGTCGGCATACTTCTGAATATGACACAGCTCCGAGTTGTAGCAGAAATCCGAGGTGTACAGGGTGAAGAGAAGAGGGGCCAATACTGTGCCCTGGGGGGCTCCAGTGGGCTCTAAAATGAGGTTTTACCAAAACAAGAGTTACTCAAAAATTGTATGCATTTTTGTTTCTGATTTTAAAGTCTTGACTAGTATAGAAATGCTCTTTTCACATGTTTGCGTGCCAAACCAAACCTTTGTAAATCTCTAAGGTTTCTGCGTGGTGGCTGGCCTCATTATATGAGCAACCATTTTCTCAACCGGACAATATTCCAGTGTCACTTTTCCACTGTTGGCAGTTTATGAAGTGGCACTTAATTTCAGTGTGCCTGCACCTTTGTTCACTGGGTTTTTGGCTAGTGCTATTGTACCTTGGTTGTCTTCATACACTTTTGTTTGTGCACACTGGTAATTGTCTATGCCTGGTTTCTGATTGTAGTCTTTAGCTACAAATCTTGCTTTGTATTTCTCTGACCTATCAGTGTTACTCATGAGGGCATAGACCCAATTTCCCCCCCACTGCCTTTTGCCTGGTGGCAAATGGGTGAGACTGTAGGTCTCATTTTCTTCAAGTGACCTCATTTCCTCATTCATGGCTTCTTTCCATCCATCCATCCATCCATCCATCCATCCATCCATCTTCTACCGCTTTTCCGGAGGTCCGGGTCGCGGAGGCAGCAGTTCAAGCAGAGAAGCCCAGACTTCCCTCTCCCCAGCCACCTGCTCCAGCTCTTCAGAGGGGATACCAAGGCGTTCCCAGACCAGCTGGGAGACATAGTCTCTCCACCGAGTCCTGGGTCTGCCCCGGGGTCTCCTCCCAGTGGGACGTGCCTGAAACACCTCAAGTGGGAGGCGTCCAGGAGGCATCCTAATCAGATGCCCATACCACCTCAACTGACTCCTTTCAATGTGAAGGAGCAGCGGTTCTACTCTGAGCCTCTCCCGGATGACTGAGCTCCTCACCCTATCTCTGAGGGTGAGTCCAGCAATCCTACGGAGAAAGCTCATTTCAGCCGCTTGTATCCGCGATCTCGTTCTTTCAGTCATTACCCAAAGCTCGTGACCATAGGTGAGAGTAGGAACGTAGATTGACTGGTAAATCGACAGCTTTGCCTTAGAACTAAGCTCCCTCTTCACCACAACAGACCGGTACAACGTCCGCATCACTGCAGATGCTGCTCCAATCCGTCTGTCGATCTCTCGCTCCATTTTCCCCTCACTCGTGAACAAGACCCCAAGATACTTAAACTCCTCCACTTGGGGCAGGAGCCTGTCCCCAACCCGGAGAGGACAATCCACCTTTTTCCGGCTGAGGACCATGGACTCGGACTTGGAGGTGCTGATTCTCATCCCAGCCGCTTCACACTCAGCGGCAAACCGTCCCAGCAAGAGCTGTAGGTCATTGCTGGATGAAGCCAACAGGACAACATCATCTGCAAACAACAGAGATGAGATCCTGTGGTCACCAAGCATGACACCCTCCATTCCCTGGCTGCGCCTAGAAATCCTGTCCATAAAAATTATGAACAGGATCGGTGACAAAGGGCAGCCCTGGCGGAGTCCAACTCTCACTGGGAATGACTCCGACCGAGTGTTGGCAATACGAACCAAACTCTCACAACGGTCGTACAGAGACCGAATAGCTCGTAACAACAAGCCCGATACCCCATACTCCCGAAGCACCCCCCACAAAAATCCACGAGGGACGCGGTCAAATGCTTTCTCCAAGTCCACAAAACACATGTAAACTGGTTGGGCAAACTCCCACGAACCCTCAAGAATTCTCGAGAGGGTAAAGAGCTGGTCCGATGTGCCACGGCCAGGACGAAAACCACATTGCTCCTCCTGAATCCGAGGTTCGACCAACGGCCGGACTCTCCTCTCCAGTACCTTGGCATAGACCTTCCCAGGGAGGCTGAGGAGTGTGATCCCTCTAAAGTTGGAGCACACCCTCCGGTCCCCTTTTTTGAAGAGAGGAACCACCACCCCGGTTTGCCATGCCAAAGGCACTGCCCCCGACCTCCACGCAATGTTGCAGAGGCGTGTCAACCATGACAACCCAACAACATCCAGGGCCTTGAGGTACTCAGGGCGAATCTCGTCCACCCCCGGGGCCCGGCCACCAAGGAGGTTTTTAACCACCTTGGCGACCTCAGCCCCTGTGATAGGCGAGTCATCCCCCTCGTCCCCAAACCCTGCTTCCTCTGTGGAAGGCGTATCAGTGGGATTGAGGAGATCCTCGAAGTATTCCTTCCACCGCCCGACGATATCCCCAGTTGAAGTCAACAGTGTCCCATCCGCACCATACACAGTGTGGACGGGGAGCTGCTTTCCCCTCCTGAGCCGCTGAACAGTTTGCCAGAATCTCTTTGAAGCCGACCGGAAGTCTTGTTCCATGGCCTCACCGAACTCCTCCCATACCCGGGTTTTTGCTTCAGCAACCACCCGAGCTGCACTCCGCTTGGCCTGCCGGTACACCTCAGCTGCTTCGGGAGTCCCACAAGCCAACCAAGCTTGATAGGACTCCTTCTTCAGCTTAATGGCCCCCCTCACCACTGGTGTCCACCACTTGGTTCGGGGGTTGCCACCACGAGATGCACCGACCACCTTGCGGCTGCAGCTCTGGGCCGCCGCTTCAACAACAGAGGTGGAGAACATGGCCCATTCAGACTCCATGTCTCCAGACTCCCTCGGAATGTGGATGAAGTTCTTCCGGAGGTGGGAGTTGAAGATCTCCCGGACAGGAGCCTCAGCCAGACGCTCCCAGCACACCCTCACTATACGTTTGGGTCTACCAGGTCTGAATGGCTTCCTCCCCTGCCATCGGATCCAACTCACCACCAGGTGGTGATCAGTTGACAGCTCTGCACCTCTCTTTACTCGGGTGTCCAAGACATACGGTCGCAGGTCTGATGATACGATAACAAAATCGATCATCGACCTGCGACCTAGGGTGTCCTGGTGCCAGGTGCACATATGGACACCCTTATGCTTGAACATGGTGTTCGTTATAGACAGACTGTGGCAGACCAATTTCCCCCCCACTGCCTTTTGCCTGGTGGAAAATGGGTGAGACTGTAGGTCTCATTTTCTTCAAGTGACCTCATTTCCTCATTCATGGCTTCTTTCCTCTGGCTTGAATTCACTGACATCATAGCATCCTTCTAGGTTTGAGGCATGTCACACACTGCTCTGTAATAAAGATCTACACACATCCCCAGTTTATCTTTTGTATCCTCAGTCTCGAATGCCTGCAGACAAACTGGTGTCCTCCTGGTTCTTTGTGGGCTCCTTCCGATCAAAGTCTCTTTTGCTGGTTGTGTGCATTCAGTCTGTTCAGGAAAAAAAACTCAAACATAATTTTTATCTGGTATTTTTACTTTGAATATTTACTCTGGGATATATTACTGTATCACCATATTCTATGTTTGACTCACATGCTTGTGTTTGTTTCTCTTTTGTCATTTTGGTTGTAAATTTCACTCACCTATGCTTTTGGACTTTCTCTGAGACTTTTACAACATCTTGATATTGTTGCACATGTTTACATTGGTCAATAATGTTCTCAACAGTTGGTAAGTAATATAAATTACCACTTTTCTTGAACCTGCAGCCATCATTGATAGTTATGCAGCCGTCTCCTTTCTTGTGGGTGACACTATTCCTGCATTTGTTGCTCTTGCCACAAAAATGTTGTCATGTGGGTAGGATAGCACATATTGTGCATCTTCTAGATGTCTTCTGTGCTGTCATTCCGCATTGTCCAGCAGATATATCATCGCTATTCCTCCTTGCTGTGCTATCCTGCTGCATCTGGTCCCATCGGCCACGTCTCCTGAATGAATCCAAGGCTGGAATGACTTGTCAAAGCTCTCAAATTTTAAAATGTCATTTATGATGTGAGATCCACAAATATTCTCCTAGCTCCTGCATCAACCATGATTACTTTCTTCTTTATTTCACAGTTTATTCACACACATATCACACATTATCAACAGCATGAATGAACTACAATTTGAATTATCAACAGCATAATTAGCAGTATACAATAGGCTTTTTTTTACATTGTTCTGGAGTGTGAACGGGTCATCCCAAATAAGCTATTTAAAGTTTTTAATTATTATGTTAGGGTTCCTCATGTTTCACCCCAAAGAAGCAGCTTTGGTCATCATCTTTTTCCTCGGCAACCCTTCTGATGACATTTTGTCCACTTTTTTCTTGCATAGGTTTAGTTTAGTTTAGTTTAATGTTTATTTGAAAGGGACATTACATACTAATGAGCATTAATACAAATGTAAGTATGCCAGATTTAGCAATACTGCTAATTTGCATCTGTAGTCCCCCGGCAGGTCACAAAACACACAAACAATCATACATGAGAAGAACAACTGCAATTAAACTGTACAAAGTGGATATGAAGAGTTCCAATGCAAAAAAAGATAAGTCCAATATTTTTTAACAATGCGAAAAACAACTTTTTTGCAAAACAAACATGTTTTTAAGACAGACGAAGTTGTTTTTCTCATTGTAAAAAAAATGGACTTATCTGTTTTTGCAAAGGAACTTTTCATACGCTAAAGTGCAAGAGTTAAGGTGCTACAAACAAAAAATTCAAATGTCGCACGAGTGAAGTGCTGTGTATGCATACACACACACATGTACCCAAGCACCTCACAGCAACAACAGACAACAGCAACAAACAAGAGGCAGGGCATATGTGTGTGACGCACGGGTACATATATACAGTGGTGTGGAAAAGTGTTTGCCCCCTTCCTGATTTCTCATTTTTATGTATGTTTGTCATACTTAAATGTTTCAGGTCATCAAACAAAATTAAATAATAGACAAAGATAACACAAGTAAATACAAAATGCAGTTTTTAAATGCAGGTGCTTATTATTAAGCTGAAAAAAAATACAAACCTACATGGCCCTGTGTGAAAAAGTGATTGCCCCCCGTTATAACATAAATTAACTGTGGTTTATCACATCTTTGGAAAGCTGAGTTCAATTTCTCCAGCCACACCCAGGCCTGATTACTGCCACACCTGTTCCCAATCAAGAAATAACTTAAAGATAAGATAAGATAAGCCTTTATTAGTCCCACAACGGGGAAATTCCAGGATTGCAACAGCACAGGGATAGCAACACTCAGAGCAACAATCAGAAGGCAAGAAAAAAAAACAAGCAAGCAAGAGCAGCTAATATACATATGTACATATTACTATAAAATATATATATACACACACACACACAGACACACAGTGCAGAGCATTGTAGCTGGATGGAATAAATATATGAATATATGAACACACAGTGCAGAGCATTGTAGCTAGATGGAATAAATATGTAAATATATAAACACCCACAGTACGGAGCATAGGACCTTTCTGACAAAGTGAAGTAGACCAAAAGCTCCTCAAAAGCTAGACATAATGCTGTGATCCAAAGAAATTCAGGAACAAATGAAAAACAAAGTAATTGAGATCTATCACTGTGGAAAAGGTTATAAAGCCATTTCTAAAGCTTTGGAACTCCAGCAAGCCACAGTAAGAGCAATTATCCACAAATGGCAAAAACATGGAGCTGTGGTGAACCTTCCCAGGAGCGGCCGACAAAAAAATATTACTCCAAGAGCACAGCGACAACTCATCCAAGAGGTCACAAAAGACCCCACAACAACATCCAAAAAACTGCGGACCTCACTTGCCTCAGTTAAAGTCAGTGTTTGTGAATCCACTATCAGAAAGAAACTGGGCAAAAATGGCCTGCATAGCAGAGTTCCAAGACGAGAACCACTGCTGGCCAAAAAAAACATAAAGGCTTGTCTCAGTTTTGCCAGAAAACCTCTTGATGATCCCCAAGACTTTTTGGAAAATACTCTGTCGACTGACAAGTCAAAAGTTGAACTATTTGGAAAGTGTGTGTCCCATTACATCCGGCATAAAAGTAACAGCATTTCAGAAGAGGAAGATCATACCAACAGTAAAATATGGTGGTGGTAGTGTGATGGTCTGGAGCTGTTTTGCTGCTTCAGGACCTGGAAGACTTGCTGTGGTAAATGGAACAATGAATTCTGCTGTCTACTAAAAAATCCTGAAGGAGAATATCCGGCCATCTGTTTGTGAGCTCAAGCTGAAGCACACTTGGGTTCTGCAGCAGGACAATGACCCAAAATACACCACAAGTCCACCTCTGAATGGCTTAAGAAAAGCAAAATGAAGACTTTGGCACGGCCCAATCAAAGTCCTGACCTGAATCCGATTGAGATGCTGTGGCATGACCTTTAAAAGGCGGTTCATGCTTGAAAACCCTCCAGTGTGGCTGAATTATAACAATTTTGCAGAGATGAGTGGGCCAAAATTCCTCCACAGTGCTGTGAAAGACTGATTGCAAGCTATCACAAACACTTGATTGCAGTTGTTGCTACTAAGGGTGGCCCAACCAATTATTAGGTTTATGGGACAATCACTTTTTCGCACAGAGCCATGTAGGTTTGGATTTTTTCAGCTTAATAATAAACACCTTCATTTAAAAACTGCATTTTGTGTTTACTTGTGTTATCTTTTTTTTTTTTTTTTTGTTACTTATTTGTACCCGTAGGTAGACTTGGTTTGCAGTCTGGTGACAAGCCACCGGCTGCTGGTTGCTGCGTGCGCGAGCGCCCTAAACCTACATGTTTTTGGTGTGCGGGAGGAAACCGGAGAAATCCCGGAGTAAACCCGCGCAACACGGGGAGAACATGCAAACTCCACACAGCTCACTGTTGGTCGGGGGCTGGGATCAAACCCATGATCTCATGATCCCCGCGATCCCCCGGCCGAGGGTAAAACTGTGCTGCCACAGTGCTAAATCACTGCGCCGCCGTGCAGAAATCTTTGTCTCATATTTAAATTTGTTTGATGATCTGAAACATCTAAGTGTAACAAACATACAAAAAATGAGAAATCAGGAAGAGGGAAAACACTTTTTCACACCAATGTGTCATGTTCTCCCCGTGCGCTTTTCCACAGCGCATGGAGGAGGGGTGAAAGGACAAGGATTTACATGCTGGGTGTACACCACACACACATTTATTAAACACCACAACTGGCAAACAGTTCCAATGTATATATTTCACTAAGGCTTAAGGAGTCCTCCAGGACGCTCGACACTCACAGGTGAGGATTACTGGGGAACACACACACACAGAATTTACTCACAAGACTGGAGCTGTCTGAGTTAGTCCAAAGAAGCACCAAGTGTACACAGTCCAGAATCAGAATCAGAATCAGAATCAGAATCAGGTTTATTGCCATTGTTCATGTAGTACACAAACTAGGAATTTGTCTCGGTACAATGCTGCAACATTAAACATGATAAGATAAGAGAAATAAACTATACATGTAATAATGTAACCAACGTTATCCTTCGATAACGTTGGCTTTCATAATGCAATAAACAACCGTATGTCTAGCACAATGACCCAGCAATGCGTGACTGGAAAAGGCTCCTAAAATACATGCATTGCTGGGGATGGTAGCTTAGAGGCACCTGGGCGAGGCCCGGGAAAGATGATCAACGGGGCTGGGAATAGCTGATGGTGATCAGTGAGGAATGCGTGGTCGGACCGGCAGGCTGTCAGCAGACACACAGCTGCTGGCCCCAGAGCAGTGACTATGGGCATGGTACACACTGGAAATACATACTAAGCATGTATACACAATGGCCCCGAGACCCACAGAGATATCAGGATGGAGCCGGGGAAAATCAAGCCTACTCGGCTCCTGACAGAGCCTCCCTTTTAAGGGGTGGATTCCCAGACACCCAAGGTAACATCCCAGACCCCACCCCCACCCCCCTCCTGAACAGGAACAAGCAACACAAACCCGGGTGGGAGGTAGGGGGAACAGGAAAGGTGGGAACACAACACCCCGCCCAGAGTCCACAATAACTACTAAGTCCAAAGGCGTGGGGGCTCGGGAGGCTGCCCCGAGTCCCAGGCCCAGCAGGCAGTCTGGCGGACAGAATCTGGTGGCCTGCCAGACTGCACTGGCCATCTGGCCCAGAACCCCAGTCCCTCAGGCAGTCGGCCAGCACTGTAAAGCCACCAGGACTCGCAGGATGAAGCAGGAGGCGGCCTGCCCACCGGAAGGCTCACTGGACAGTAGGGAGGGAACCCCCACGGTGTTGGACAGAGAGGAGAAGGGAGCCACAGCGTCCTTGGGCAGAACCACAGCACCCTCGGTGGTCCCGGCTTAGGCCACGGTTGCTTCTGTGATGGGCCCTGACTGGACCAGCTCCACTGCACCTGTGGTGGACCCCGACTGAGCCGGCTCCGCTGCACCTGCGGTGGACCCCGACCAGGCCGGCTCCACTGCTCTGGCGGTGACCTCCGGCTGAGGCTCCGCTGCTCCGGTGGTGACCTCTGGCTGAGGCTCCGCTGCTCCGGCAGTGACCTCCAGCTGAGGCTCTGCTGCTCCGGCGGTGACCTCTGGCTGAGGCTCCGCTGATCCCGTGGTGAACTCTGGCTGAGGCTCCACTGCACCCGCGGTGAACTCCGGCTGAGGTTCCGCTGCACCCGCAGTGAACTTCGGCTGGAGCTCGGTTGCACCCGTGGTGAACTTCAGCTGGAGCATAGCTGCTCCCACAGTAATCCCCCAATGGGGGAGGTCATGCTCCCCTTGGCCCCTGGCGCTGACCCCCGATCCTCGGAAGCCTCTGGTGGGATCAGCTGCTCTCCAGTGACCCTGTCAGGGGGCTCCAAACCTGGAGAGGGAGAAAGAGAGACCAGGTCAGGGTCGCTGGCAGCGGCAGAGCCCGGTGACACGGCCCCGAGGGCTACTGTGAGCTGCCCCGGATCCTCCTCACCATGAGTCGGCAGTGTGACATCGACATTGACACTATTGACATAATGGAGCACACTTGCCTGAACTTGGGCTCCACTGCCGTCCAGGACTCCGGCGATTTAGGGTGTGCAGGTTCCTTCGGCCTGTCAGGTGCTACACCCCCATTGACTTCGTCCGGGACCACTGGGCCCACGTCATCATCTGTGGGCAACCCGGGTTGGGGCAGCTCCTCTCCAACAACCCTAGGAAGGAGCTCGAAGGGGGTAGGAGAGGAGGAACAGTTAGGGTCGCTGGCAGTGGCAGAGCCCAGCAAGGGGAGTCCAGATGCGGCCGGTAGCCGCACCCGACTGTCCTCCCCAAGAGCCAGAAAAGATCCCTCCATCATTGACAAATGAACTACTGGAAAGGTTACTTGTCTGTGCTCTAGCTCTACCACCGTCCATGACTCCAGTGATGCCGACGATGGTGTTCGGGGTCCTGTCGACTGGAGGTCTGGTCCGGGGGATGACTCTTCTGCGGCGCCCCCCGCCATAGGCATCATGGTAGTAGCAGTCCTGGTGCCCCCGTGTGCCATCGTCCTCACCACCGGCTCCTCTGGCGTGGCAGCCAAGGACGACGTCTCTGCTAACCCATGAGCTATACCCTCATGGGCCTCTGGTTCCTCTCCCCTTGAGTGACCTGGATCTGGTGTCGGTGAACTCGTAGGGGTACACAGAAAGGGTTGGGTGAGGTCGGGTATGGGGGCACTACAGGCTGCTGGGGCGGAGCACTCAGGGGGCTGCTCACCCCAAGTCTCCTCACCAGGAGGCAGGCAAAGTTGTTCATTAGACAAAAAAGTTAAATGAGAAATAACTTGCCTGCCCTCCTGACACGAGATGTCCTCAGCAGCCTCCGAGATGTCTCCTCCCTCCGGGCGTTCCTCCTTGTGTAGCACCAGCGAGACCGGAGGCCTCTTCCAGCGGGAGTTCCTCCAATTTTTCCTCCCGGGTGGCTCAAGGACCAGATAGCCTGGGATGCAAAGCGCCACGCTGGGCAGCGAGTCAACAGTGCTGAGAAGCTCCGTCTTCTCCGGAGAAGGGGGCAGAGCAGTCACGAGGAGCTTGAGTGCTGGGGAATCCTCATCCGACTCCTCCTCGACCCAGCAATTGAGCACAGCGAGCAGGTTCGACCACTCCTCATCCAACAGCATGCCCAGGAGTGAGCACGAATGGAGGGTGGAACCTTCACAGCCGTGGAAGCGCATCCTCGGGCCTCCCTCTTGCGGTGCTCCTCCTCCATCTGGCGGTCGAGCAGGGCCAGTCTATGCTCCTCCCTCTCACGACGCTCCTCCTTGACCCGGTGATTGAGTGCAGTGAGCAGGTTTGACCATTTTTCGTCCATCAGCAAGCCCATGGATTGAGCAGGCACAGGGGGTGGAGCCCTCACAGCTGGGGAAGCACGTCCTTGGGCCTCCCTCTCATGGTGCTCCTCCTCGATCCGGTGGTCTATCATGGCCAGAAACCCCAGTCTCTCCTCCTCCATCATGATGTCCAAGGATTGGGCGGGCGCTGGCCCAGGAGAAGATGCAGGGGACTCCACCAGCATGGTTGCAGGACAACGCCTCCGTGTGGGCCACTGGGCAGGATCATCCAGGGCTCCAACCTCCTCCACCACCTGGCGGCTTGGTTCTTGGACCGACAGGCACTCAGGGAAAGAGGGAGGAGACACGGAGAGAGGAAGAACTATTATCTGCAGCTGGAGGAGAGGACCCAGCGGGCTGCTGAAATCGGGCCTCTCCCTCGGGAGGCAGACAAGGTTTGCTGTTATTCGATTGTACAGAATGAAAAAAAACTGGCCTGTCATCCAGATGTTTGAAGTTGAAAGCTGCAGCAGATCAACAGTCAGTCCTCTCCGTGTCTGCGGAGATCTGGCTCCTTTCCATGGTTTGTGGAGGAGCTGTCTCTATGGCTACAGAGGTGGGCATTCCTGGGGTGGCTCTAGCAGACCTCACGACAGCTGGAGGGGAGGTGATGGCTGCCGAAGACGAGGATGGCTTCTCCCAGCGTCCAATCACGGGATGATGCTGATTCTGGGCGGCTGACGCTGATGGCGAGGCGGGAGAGAGAACGGCTTCAGACTGTGGACCACATTCCCGCTCAGGCTCCGCGAGGAACGCCTTCTCCCCACATCAGGAAACATGAGCTGGAATGCGTAGACCGAAGCGATCAGGTCTGTGTACTGAGGGTAATCCCAGAGGCCAGGATGCGCTTCCCGGATTCCCTCCGCTGCGTCCAGGCTGCTCCACTTCGCCGTGGGTCCATGGGTTTTGTGGGCCTCATCCATAAAGTCCTGGATGAAAGTCGCCGCCCATTCCTCTTCCAGCGTGGGGTGCCTCACCGTTGATTTCCTCTGGCCAGCATGGGAGCGGTGCGCCGAAAGCATAGTGGGGCAAACCGGTGGGTAAAAAATAGAAAAAGAGCGATGTGTGGTTGTACCCGATAAATCCTTTTTTTTTTTTGGTGCCTGGGTCATTCTGTCATGATCTCCCCATGCACTTTTCCACATTGCACGGAGGAGGGGTGAAAGGATGAGGATTTACATGCTGGGTGTACACCACACACACATTTATTAAACACCACAACTGGCAAACTGTTCCAATGCGTATATTTCACAAAGGCTTAAGGAGTCCTCCAGGACACTTGACACTCACAGGTGAGGATTACTGGGGAACACACACACACAGAATTTACTCACAAGACTGGAGCTGTCTGAGTTAGTCCAAAGAAGCACCAAGTGAACACAGTCCTTCGATAACGTTGGCTTTCATAATGCGATAAACAACCGTATGTCTAGCACAATGACCCAGCAATGCGTGACTGGAAAAGGCTCCTAAAGTACATGCATTGCTGGGGATGGTAGCTTAGAGGCACCTGGGCGAGGCCCAGGAAAGATGATCAATGGGGCTGGGAACAGCTGATTGTGATCAGTGAGGGGGGCATGGTCGGACCGGCAGGCTGTCAGCAGACACACAGCTGCCAGCCCCAGAGCAGTGGCTATGGGCACTGGAAATACATACTAAACATGTATACGCAACAGCCCCATGACCCACAGAGAGATCAGGACCGAGCCGGGGAAAACCAAGTTGGCTCGGCTCCTGACACCAATGTATATGCATATGCCTCAGAGCAATCACTATTTTTGGGTACAGTTTTGGTTGTTTAAAGACAATTTTTACAATGTGTTTTAAAAGTGTTTAGTGTCGTACGTTCTCTGATTGCAGGTGGTATATTACTCCAAATCTTGGTGCCCCTCACTGACAGCACAAATGTGATGCATCTGCCAAGGTCCTCACAGTTTCTTCTAGTGATTGCTCTGGTGGTTGTACCGGTGTCAGTTCTCACTTTAACATATTCTCCCGGGGGGGGGGGGGAATGCATACCCATTTAATATTTTATAAATACAACAGACAGATTTGACAATTTTATAATTTTCAAAAGACGGGGAATTGTATTTCTTCCAAATGTGACAGCAATGATATGTGAGAACTTCCTTACCAAAGATTTTTATGGCTTTTTTCTATAAAGATTCAATGGATTTGACTATGATTACACCAGTGAGCAACCAGCTGGTTAAACAGTAATCAATGTGTGAGAAGATCTTTGCAAGCAGAAATATTTTGGCCACATTAACTGTCAGCGATGGTCAAATTTGTTGAAAATTTCTTAGATTGAATTTGATTATGTTTGAGATTTTTTTTGTGTTTTTTAAAGGTTAATGAGGAGTCTAAAATCAGGCCAAGGAACTTAAAATGTTTGAGTTTGTAATATTTGATCATTGTTTGGTAAACATCATGCAAACATTTTTTTTTATATTATTGTTGAATAGGAGACATGAATTATTCAGCTATTCATGAACTTAGGTTATCACTGTTGTAAGAACACAGGCGGCTTCTTGTGTGTTTTTTGCATGTGTGAATACAGTATTACCATGTTGTCTGCATACATATGCACATGAATGTTTCTGCCTGCAATTGGTAGATCATTTATATACAGAGCATCCGGAAAGTCTTCACAGCGCTTCACTTTTTCCACATTTTGTTATGTTACAGCCTTATTCCAAAATGGATTACATTCTTTTTTTGAGATATTTGCAAATTTATAAAAAATACAAAACTAAGAAATCACATGTATATAAGTATTCACAGCCTTTGCTATGAAGCTCAAAATTGAGCTCACGTGCATCCTGTTTCCAGTGATCATCCTTGAGATGTTTCTACAGCTTAATTGGAGTCCACCTGTGGTAAATTCAGCTGATTAGACATGATTTGGAAAGGCACACACCTGTCTGTATAAGGTCCCACAGTTGACAGTGCATGTCAGCACAAACCAAGCATGAAGTAAATGGAATTGTCTGTAGACCTCCAAGACAGGATTGTCTTGAAGCACAATCTCGGGAAGGGTACAAAAAAATTTATCCTGCCTTCAAGGTCCCAATTAGCACAATAGCCTCCATCATCCGTAAATGAAAGAAGTTTGGAACCACCACCACTGGCCGGCCATCTAAACTGAGCGATCGGGGGAGAAGGGCCTTAGTCAGGGAGGTGACCAAGAACCCGATGGTCACTCTGTCAGAGCTCCAGCATTCCTCTGTGGAGAGAGGAGAACCTTCCAGAAGGACAACCATCTCTGCGGCAATCCACCAATCAGGCGTGTATGGCAGAGTGTCAGATGGAAGCCACTCCTTAGTAAAAGGCACATGGCAGCCTACCTGGAGTTTGCCAAAAGGCACTTGAAGGACTCAGACCATGCAAAACAAAATTCTCTGGTCTGATGAGACAAAAATTGAACTCTTTAGCATGAATACCAGGCATCATGTTTGGAGGAAACCAGGTACCGCTCATAACCACGCCAATGGAGGTAGCAGCATCATGCTGTGGGGATGTTTTTCAGTGGCAGGAACTGGGATATTAGTCAGGATAGAGGGAAAATGAATGCAGCAATGTACAGAGACATCCTGGATGAAAACCTGCTCCAGAGCGCTCCTTACCTCAGGCTGGGGCGACAGTTCGTCTTTCTTCAAGACAACAACCCTAAGCACACAGCCAAGATATCAAAGGAGTTGCTTCAGGACAACTCTGTGAATGTCTCTGTCAGAGCTTCAGCGTTCCTCTATGGAGAAACAAGAATCTTCCAGAAGGACAACCATCTCTGCAGCAATCTACCAATCAGGTCCGTACGGTAGAGTGGCCAGACAGAAGCCACTCTTTAGTAAAAGGCACATGGCAGCCCATTACACTGTTGACCATTACACATTGCTGTCTGTCGATTAAATAGGATTTCATCCATCTGACTGTCATGCGGTGACCCTCGCGGGCCACCATAAGACGCCAAAAGTCTCCAGTGAGTTTTGCATTTGATGTTTTATTTACAAAGGCAAGACGAGACACAAAGCTGTGAGCCGCTGAGGGCAAAACACACACTACAGAATACAAGGGATCGTAGGGCTAACCCCAGTCACTACGACCTTAACTATGAACATGAACAAAAACGAGAATTAACACGAACCTGACATGAACGAGGACCAGGAATGTTTGACGATACTCCAGCAATCATCTGCTGCCAGTGCCCGCTAATAAAGCCAGTCGCTAACGAGCAGTGATGCCAAACAGTTGATCGACCTTGACAGCCGGAAACCCCACCGAGCGCTGTCACAATAAGAGCCCGGTGGAGCCAGAATGTAATCCACAGCTGTCAAGGCCGGCAGAGATGATACATGGCCCGAGCGCGGACAAGATCGACGCTCGGGTTGTAACAGTACCCTCCCTCTGAGGGCGGGCTCCAGAACGCCCATAGTCATCCATGCCACCCCATTCCCACCCGCTTCAGGGTGGGCGGGTGGGGGCAGGCCCGGCGGGAGAGAGACAAAAGCAGAGAATCAGCACAGACCATCAAAGAGAGAGAAAAAAAAAACACTCAAGAAAAAAACACATGAAGCCGTAGCACAGACAGGACAACAGAAGATACAACACTCACTAGGGCAAAAAAACCCAAGCAAAAACAACTATACAAAGCACGATGATAAAAAATACCATATACCCAAATCAAATACACACAGGACACATGAGACAACTGCAAAACATAAATCACAAATTCCCAAAATACACAAATAACAATTACAAGAAACAAAACACAGGATAGCAAAAAAAACAGAACAATTACTGAGCCAGATTACCACCGAGAATGACCTTTACCCCCCGACAATTCATGCCGACCGGCGGAGACCAAGCGCCACAGGAACAGTTCAGGCGGTCTCCCCACGTCCAACGACCAGCGGATGATCATGGGAGGCGGAACATGACTGGGCGGCTTACCACAGTCCAAAGCCCGGAAAGTCCACTCCTCCGGTGGCCGAACCAGGTTGCTCAGCAATACATGCGACGTGTCGGGTGGCCGACCCGAGGTGCCGAACCGGCGAAACAGTTCTTCAGGTGGCCGACCCGTGTCCCTGAGCCACCAGAACCGGGGAAAAATGACCCGCAGCGGCTTCCCTGGTGAGGACAAAACTTGGGAGAGCCGGGGCGAGCATAGCAGGACCCCCACGGCCCCCGGCAAAGATAAGCAGGGGCGATGACTCAGAAGAGGGGAATTCAGGCAAGGATGAGCCCGAACTCTGTCTGGCAGCGAAGGGTATGCAGCTTCTCCACCGACCTCGGACCACACTGGCTCTGCACCTCCGCTGGACCCTGATTGGGTCCCGGTTGCACCCACATCAAACCCCGACTGGGCCAGGATAGCTCCTGCGGTGGACCCCGATTTGGCCTCGGGATGCACCCACGTCGGACCCCAATTGGGCCAGAAGCAGCACCCACGTCGGACCCCAACAGGGTCGGTGCAGCTCTGCTGATGACCTCTGCCCCTGAACCCGGAACCTCCACCTCAGCGATTCCGACTGGCTCCACGCCGGTGACACTGCAATAAAGCTCAGGAGACACAGAAAAACTGGGATCAGTATCACCGGCAGCAACAGAACCCAGCGAGACGAGTTCGGGCGCAACAGGCGGCTGCCCCTCACTCGCCTCCCTGAGAGGCAGGCAAAAATGCTATAAGACAGGGGAAAGAGACACAAGAGGGAGCACTTGCCTGTACTTAGGTTCTGTTTCCATCCAGGACTCCGTCGATCCAGGTTCAGGGCAAAGAAGTTCATACGCAGGCTCCAACTCAGCTGCGTCGGGCTCCGCAGCTGGCAAGATGGTTTCCGCAGCCTGAGGTTCCTCTCGCGCTGATGTTCACGCCAATGACCCGTATGGGGTGGAGGCAGGGGACCCTCGACCCACTGGCTCGGACCACTCCGGCGAGGAGACCCGGGGATGCTTCATCATCGGCACAGGTTCCAGGCCGCAGTCCGCTCTTCTCCTCTGTCCACGACGTGGCTGCAGGGCCGGATCCAGGCTTTCCAGCACCGCAGGCCCCCTCCTCATCCCGCGACGTAGACCTGGCATTGCGGACCACTCAGCAGAGGGAGACACAGAGGCAGCAGGTTTGGTTATCACAACTACAGCAGGTGGCGGGAGCTTGGGGGGCTGCGAACCCCGAACTCCGCCCCCAGGAGTCAGACAAGGCAGGTTACAATTATGGTGTAAAGAACAAACTTGCACTTGCCTTTCTCCCGGAGGGAGGATGATGCCTACTGTAGGGGACGTTGTTCCTCCTTCTCCCCGCTGGATGGCGACAGAGGGCCCCCTGGAAGGACGAGGAGGAGCCGCTCTCAGAGGTCCGCTGACGGGCTTTGCCGGCAGCGGGTCCAGCCGGGGATTCTGCTGAGGTTGACTGTGGAGGTGACAACGGTTTCTGGCAGAAGGCGAGGCGAAGGTGAGGCCAGGGAATCACCGCTCCAGTGCGGAGACAGAGGTGAGGAGGTTGGCGAACTCCGGGAAGTCACTTAATTTGGGATTCCTCTCCACCAGTCTGACTGCTGCAGTCACATGCTTGATAATCTGTGTGGGGTGAACTGCGGAACGAGCGGCCGCCACTCGGTCCCAGATGGAAGCAGCTGTGAGCTGGAGCTTCTCCGGGGGATTCCCGAATGATGACACCCTCAGGCGGGGATCACCCCTGGGCGGAGCGAACTCCTGGACTGGAGTGGAGGCAGGAACGGGATCCAGACGTGAGGAGCGGGGATGCCTCCTCTTCGGCTTCCTGCCCGGATTTCCCTCCAGCCCACGGAGTATCTCACGCTGTGCGGCAATATCATCTCTCCTCGCGCCGACCTCAGGGTGATCGGCGTAGCGGGGAAAATGATTTAGAACATCCTCAGCTTGATCCAGGTACGGGTGCACTTCGCTGTGGAAGTCGAAGAGGGAGGCGGCGATGAAGATTTCGTCCATGCACTCGAGGGCGTCCGCCAGCCCATCGCTCCAACTCCGAGCGTGGACCCTCCGCGACGGCATGCTTCCAGCACGGTACCCAGACAGGAAGAACAGTAGTCCAATTCAGCAAAAACTCACCGGGATGGCGTCTCGGTGTGGCGTCTCCCTTTAGACGTCTTGGCTGGAGTATACTGTCATGCGGTGATCCTCGCGGGCCACCATAAGACGCCAAAAGTCTCCAGTGAGTTTTGCATTTGATGTTTTATTTACAAAGGCAAGACGAGACACAAAGCTGTGAGCCGCTGAGGGCAAAACACACACTACAGAATACAAGGGATCGTAGGGCTAACCCCAGCCACTACGACCTTAACTATGAACATGAACAAAATGAACACAAACCTGACATGAACGAGGACCAGGAATGTTTGACGATACTCCAGCAATCATCTGCTGCCAGCGTCCGCTAATAAAGCCAGTCGCTAACGAGCAGTGATGCCAAACAGCTGAACGACCTTAACAGCTGGAAACCCCACCGAGCGCTGTCACAATAAGAGCCCAGTGGAGCTAGAATGTAATCCACAGCTGTCAAGGCCGGCAGAGATGATACATGGCCCAAGCGCAGACAAGATCGACGCTCGGGTCGTAACACTGATAGCATATTCTTTAAAGTTAAAACTGAGTAAATTTGGTTAAAAGGATGTTGTGGTCAATGGTGTCAAATGCCTTCTTCAGATCTAAAAACACAGCACCTACACAATTGCACTTATCTGTGAAAGACTTAGTTTTCTCTAAAAACTGTCATGGCGGCCTCTGGGCCGTCATTAACATAATTAACTCCAGCTGCGCACAGACCCACAGGTGTTAATCAGCAGTTGTTAAAAGCCATCATTGCTGACAGCCCGGCACGGAGTCGTCTGTCCTCCTCGTCGGAGATAGAACCTGAACTCTGCTCTCTGGCCTCATCAGGTTACTCTCTCGTCTCGTCTGGAACTTCTCTGGCTTTGTCAAGAACTTCTCTTACCTCACCAAGGACTTCTCTTACCTCATCAAGGACTTCTGTTCAGAGTCAAGCACGTAAGAGAACTGTCTGTTACTCTACTCCTAACCTCTATCCCTGTGCACAGGCGGACCTCCCTGGTGGCGGACCTGCGGCCCCAGCTGACGGGGTTACGCCAACACGCACACGTAGCGGTTCGCTACCACCACGACTACCGGTACGTCTTGCTCCTCAAATTCCTGAACTACTGCTGTATCAGTTGCAGGAGTATTGGCCACCGTTATCAGTGGAGTTACTGTCATCAGCATCTGTTGTCTCATCGTCACCACGCTCTGTGGATTCACTCACCTCGTCATCATCTGGATTGTCATCGTCCCGGCCTGTGGTGTCACAGCCGGAGTCACTGGAAGATCTGTCCTTATCACAGCCACGGGTGGAAGCCCTAGCACGTTCACGGACACCTTCACCTCCACGTTGCACAGCCACTGGTTCTCAGCAGGACGTAACCTGTGCTCCCGCCAAGTAAGCCTCACTACCTGTAGCTTGTCACTTGCGTGGGACAAAAGTAATTGTTTGTGCTTGTATGTTCCAGGGTTGCCGGGTCTCCGTCCAGGGTGCTCAGCTCCAGTGGCCAGAACTCTATCCACGCGCTCACACTTGCACTACACACCCTTTCACTCTAATAAAGATTATTGTTCACTATCTGCCCGTGTCAGTGTCTGTCTCCTGGGTCCCGAAACATGTCAAAAACAAGCTTATTGCAGACTCTGTTGAATGGTGGGCACGGAACCCAAACTTTGCGTGATGCAGGGGGGTGTTCCCATAATGCAGATGTTCACATAATAATGTGCCCACCCATTTTTCAATTATTTTGGAGATGCCAGGTAAGACGCTGATTGGTCTGTGGTTGTTTAGTATATCAGTTTTACCCCATTTTGAAAATTGATCTAACCACTCCTACCTTCCAAGCAGTTGGGACAACAACATGTTTGATTGACAGACTCTTTAAATGAGTAATTGGACAAATGAGATATTTTTTATGTTCTTTTACATAAAATGGTGTTAAGACCATGTTCATCTGTTGCTTTTGAGCTATTCAATGAGCTGATGATATTTGCGACTTCATTTTCAGTTATTTCTAATTTATTAAAAACTGGTTGTGAGGGGTTAATAGGACTAGAATTATGATCAGGTGGATTAAATGAATGGAATATTTCTAGCACAGAGTTTATGAAAAAGTTGTTGAACTCTGCAGCAATGACCGTGGGATTCTGTACCAATTTATTATCAATATTAAGTTACATGTCTCTGTCATCTTTTTTGTTCATAGAGGATCCTTGATATGTGTTGTTCCTGTAATATCCGCACCACACTTTTCTGCAACATGTTCTTCCTTTATGAGCCTTTATTCCACATTTATAGTATGCCACATTGGCATGTCTGTCTTTTCTGCTGGCAGCATCTATCTCAGCATGGCCTCAGCTTTGTCTCACGAGTTTTCATCACATTGACTGCAGATTGTGTGAGCTTTATTTTTTCAGTTTCTTCATAAATTATCAGCAGCCACACAGAGTTGTGAATGTGACATTATCTCCATTTCATGTTACATGGAAAGCTAGTGGTTTAAAGGACTCTGGAAGGCTGCCAAGTATCATGGCAATAATCAGTCCATCACTCATTGTGTCACCTTCATCTCTTACGACTGTGATGATGTTCTGTGCTCGAATCAGACAGTCTGTAAGACTTTCACCGTCCATAATGCGCAATTTGCTCAATGACATATACAGCGGGCAAAATAAGTATTGAACACATCAACATTTTTCTCACACATATTTCTGATGGAGTCATTGACCTGAGATTTTCACCAGATATCAGTAACAACCCAAGTAATCCATACCTGCAAAGAAATCAAGGCAACTGTGTTCACAAAACAAATTATATTTAATAAAGTGGAATGACACAGGGAATAAGTATTGAACACACTTGGTGAAATTAATTTAATATTTAGTAGAAAAGCCTTTGTTGGTAATAACAGCTTCCAGACACCTCCCGTATGGAGAAACTAGGCGCAGACATTATTCAGTAGTTATTTTAGACCATTCTTCCACACAAACTGTCTTCAAATCTTGAAAGTTCCATGGGGGTCTTCTGTGAACTCTGGTCTTCATTTTGTTCCATAGATTTTCAGTTGGATTCAGGTCAAGTTACTAACTGGGACATTCTAGCAGCTTTATTTTCATTCTCTGGAGCCAGTTGAGAGTTTCCTTGGCTGTGAGTGTGCGATCATTGTCTTGCTGAAATGTCCACCCTCATTTCATCTTCGGCATCTTAGAAGATGGCAACAGGTTCTTAGCAAGGATGTCTCTGTACATTTGTCCATTCATCCTTCCTTCAGTTATATGAAGTCTGCCTGTACCATGTGCAGAAAACACCCCCACACCATGACACTCCGACCTACAAACTTCACTGTTGGTATGGTGTTTTTGGGCTGATGTGCAGTGCCATTTCTCCTCCAAACATGCTGTGTGTTGTGGCATCCAAAAAGTTTGATTTTAGCCTCATCTAACCAGATTATGTTCTCTCAGTATTTTACTGGCTTGCCTAAATGTTGTGCAGCAAACTTTAAACAAGCTTCAACATGCTTTTTCTTCAGCAATGAAGTCTTGCGAGGTGAGTGGACATAGAGCCCCTGTTGGTTGAGTGTATTACTTATTTTCTTTGAAACAACAGTACCTGCTAACTCCAGGTCTTTCTGGAGCTCTCCACCAGTGATCTTTGCCTCTTGGATAACTCTTCTGATAATTCTTTTGACTCCTCTGTCAGAAATCTTGCGAGGAGCTCCTGGTCGCAGCCGGTTTATGGCAAAATGATGTTCTTTCCACTTCCAAATGACGGCTTCAACAGTGCTCACTGGAACATTCAGCAGTTTAGAAATTTGTCTGTAACCAATGCCATCATTATGTTTTGAAACTATAAGGCTGCAAAGGTTTAGAGCAGGGATCACCAGTTAAAAGTGCAAGAGGTCTGATTAGTCAGTCCTCCTCCCCAGCTGAGGTCTGAATTGGGGCTGAGGATCTTTAGGCACCTCATGATGTAATTATGATTAAGGGTCTCCGATCTGATTCTAAAACGATTCTCAATGCATTTTTTTTTTTTAAGGATTTTTTTCTTCTCACTTGCCATGTTTACATGGACACAAGTAACCGGATTAAAAGCCTGATCAGAATAAAGATTCATCATGTAAACATGCCAATCTGACTATTCTGACCCGATCACACTACTTCGGATCAAGATTTCCTTCTGCTTGAGATGGGTGGGTTATGCCAGTTGTTAATCCAATTGGTGCGCATATAAACACTTATTCCAAAGTTTGGCTATAAAATTTGTTTACTGTGCATGTCTGTACGTCAGCCACACATTGACATGACGTATTTCCGCCTTTACAGCAGCTGGCAGAAGACATGGCAGGCGTAAAACAGCACTGGTCTGTATCGTCCTGCTGTCTCCCTCTGTTCGTCATATGCAGAAGTATGTACTGCTGGGCTTGTAGCTTTGTTACGGAGACCAACGGAAGCAAAAGTACAGTCTGAATAACACAATACAGGTCCATTTAAAAAAGAGAAAGGCACGGAGTGGGGTTTGTTTACATCAGAAGTTGCTTCTTCTTCTACTATTTTCGGAATGTCAGATAATTGTGCACATGTCAGAATGATTTAGTCCGTTCAAACGTGTGACACATGGAAACACACGTCCCAATCGGATCAACTTTTTCAGGATCCATGTAAAGAGTAAAGTTCTGATCTGAATTGTAATCAGATTGAAGAAAGTTTGCACATGTAACCGTGGCTAATGTGTGACAGCTTGGTTCTGTCACGAGGCTGAGCGCGGTGCGTCATCGGGCTCAGGCTCTTAATTTATATCTAAGTATTTTCTGTATTTTTCCAGCATTATATTATTTTTCTATGTGTGTTCTTGGCTGTCAGTAGTTTGATGATGTTTGCTTGCTATTATTATGACATGATTCTGTCAGTATTTTTAAATTGCTGTTTTATTTTGGCTCTCAGGGTTTATATTTCATTTCCTCGTGGCATGAGCTTCGCACCTGTTCCAGACACTCCCACTTTGTCATTATCTCATCCGTGTGTTTTGTGTTAGTAATTAGATCACCTGCCCGCTCATGTGAATCTGCACCTGCCATCAATTATGTCCTCCGCATTTATAGACTGTTGTTTTTTCTGTTCACTGCCGCAGTGTTAGTGATTCCTCCTCGCCACCAGAGCCCTTTCTCCGCTCCGGTGAGTTTATCCAGAATTCATTCCTGTGTGTAAGTGACCTTATTATCTGTGTTTGGATTTTTGCTTTGGGGCACTCTGGCACTTTGTGTGATTTTGTTTAATAAATGCCACAAACTGCAGTCGGCGTCTGGGTCTGTCTCTCACTGCCCCGAGGGGCAAATCATGACAGGTGCTTTTAAAGCCAAGTGTTTGCAATGAACCATGAATTTACTTTAAACATCTTTTAGTAAAAGAAATGGAAGAGAAATGTATCAAGTCACATGGACAAATTTGTCTGAAAATGTGCTTTTAAGATCTGTTATTTTTTGTGGACATTCTTTAAGAAGACCACAGCTGTCTCCAGCAGGCCAATATAATTTGCATACACATTATTTTATTCAGGAGACATTTTAGCTGCTTTTAGTTCTGTATTTTTTAAACAAAAAAAAATAAATTCTTTGCTAAATTTCAAATAAAATGTAATAATTTAATAATAATAATACAGGGAAACACTCAATGTGTTTTTGACTCCAAATAAATAGCTCTAAAATTCTAACATCTACAACTTAAATCCTAAAAAATGTAACGTTTTACAGGAGAACACAAACTAAATTACATATATTTCATAAGATTAATATTTACAAAACATAATCTCACAAAAGTCCACCTCTATATTATATTTTCAGTATTAAAAAAATGTTTCAAACAATAAGTCTAAAAAGGGGACAGGAAATATAAATAATTCCACACTACAGAATTCCTTTTGAGGTTTTTTTCATGTCACCAATGTTTTGATCTTTTAAACTTTGTCTGTGTCTGTCTGAGTAACACTCTGTCACAGGGAGAGAGGAGGTGGATGTGTGTGGAACTTTTCATGTTCAGTAACACACAGAGCAAATGACTGTTTTGACATTATATCAGAGGATCGGGGAAAATACCTCCATAACCAACGTCATGCTGGCCCAACGGGGATGCTGTCCCAGGAAGGTGTGGAGCAGCCGCGGGGAGCTTCTATCAACAGATGTCCGGGCGGCCACCACCAATACAGCACTTGAGTACCACTTTTTGTGTTTGATTAAAACAAAACAGTATAATTTTTCCGCAAATTATATTAAACAGCTTTGGAGTCCAGACGGAGGACTCGCGAGGTCCGGATCCGGGCCGGAGTCCAACAGTTGGTGACCCCTGGTCTAGAGAGAGCTCTTGGCTTGTACCCATCATGAGTTCTTTGTGGTGTGACAATCTGATATTCACAGACCTTTAAAAAGCTATCAGTCAGGTCTTAACAAGCTGAAATTATTTGGCACTGATGGAGGATGGGATGGCTTCCCAAATTCTGATGGATTTCAGCTGGTTTCTTGGCTTTCTATGCCTTTTTGCACCTCTTTTTCTTCCTGTGTTCAATACTTATTCCCTGTCTTATTTCACTTTATTAAATATAACTTGTTTTGTGAACACATTTTTTTTTTGATTTTGTATACTTTATTGATCCCCAGAGTGGAAATTAAGGGCATCCACCTCGATGGATGAAGCCGCCACGATATGGCGCTATCCCTTCACACACACATTCACACCTAGGGCCACTTTAAGGTCTCCAATTAACCTAACCTGCATGTTTTTTGCCTGTGGGAGGAAACCGGAGAAATCCCGGAGTAAACCCACGCAGACACGGGGACACCATGCAAACTCCACACAGATCACTGTTGGTCAGGGGCTGGAATCGAACCTAGGATTCCATGGCCAAGAGTGAGTTGCTGTGGTGCCATAGTGCTAACCACTGCATCACCGCACCAATTTCCTCGATTGTTAATGATATCTGGTGAAAATCTCAGGTCAATGGCTCCATTAGAAATATGTTTAATGACAAAAATGTTGTCATGTTCAATACTTATTTTACCCACTATATATACATATATATATATATATATATATATATATATATATATATATATATATAGAGAGAGAGAGAGAGAGAGAGAGAGAGAGAGAGAGAGAGAGAGAGAGAGAGAGAGAGAGAGAGAGAGAGAGAGAGAGAGAGAGAGCTGGGTGTGGAGAACGCGAAATGAAGAGGCTGAATTTATTTCTCAATTCAGGTTTATTGAACATCACACGTCTCCACCGTCCTCTCAAACAGAAAAGAGGACCAACTTCTCAAATCTCCCCTTTTTATACCCGGAACATCAAAGTACAGAATCACATTGTCATTCAACCCCCCATAGACAATACGTCTCCCCCAGGTCTCTTCTTCCTCCACCTAACCCCTGGAGGTCAGGAAGTCTTTTCAGAGTCATTTCTAAAGGCACCTCCACCTCCTGCTGTTATCCCCAGGAGGTCCAGACTTATTGTTCCTTCTAAGACGTGAGGTACCACAATATACATATGCAGTCTAAGCATCTCAGTCAATGTGCTATACATATGCAGTCTAAGCATCTCAATCAATGTGCTATACATATGCAGTCTAAGCATCTCAAATATATGTGCCACATAACCCCCCCCCCCCCCAAACGTCGAAGATGAAACAATACAACATAGTCCACACAACATGATAAAACCACAACATCAGTCCATATGCTGTCTGGGCTTCAACCGCCTTCCAAACTTGCTGTAAGCGGGCTTCGCCGCTCCTGCGGCGCCATCTTGCAGTGAATCCGCTATCTGAGGATGAGAACTGTTAGTTGATCCCTGCGGGGGCTCTGGGGAATGCTCCCTGGGGGGTCTGCCGCGTCGAGGAGCCCTCGCCACTTGCACAGTTTCATCGGCCATCACAAAAGCAGGTTTCAGTCTGTCTATACAAATTGTTTCCCTCCTGTCCCCCAAATCTAGCAAAAAATGCTTATCACCTGTTTCCAGCACTCTATATGGGCCATCATAAGGTGGTCGCATGGTTGGGCGCTGAGCCTCGTGCCTGACAAAAACAAACTCGACATTTTTTAAAGATTTGGGCACAAAAACACGGAAAAGTGTGATGAACGAGGCCCGGAAGCATGTCCGCTCCCGTGTCGTTCAGTGACCGCTGAGCAGGGGGACGCCCTGGCGCCGGATTGTCTGGAAGAAACTCTCCTGGCAGCCGGAGTGGTTGCGCGAAGACCAACTCAGCTGGAGAGGCTTTTAAGTCCTCTTTAGGTGCAGAACGCAACCCTAATAAAACCCATGGTAGTCTGTTTACCCAATTTGCATCCGTAAGCGACGCTCTGAGGGCTGTTTTCAATGATCTATGAAAACGCTCGCATAAACCATGAGCATGGGGGTGGTAAGCTGTAGTGCGGTGAATTGTCAGACCTAAGCTGTGGGCCATTGCTGACCAAAGCTCGGACACAAATTGAGGTCCCCTATCGGACGTAATATCCGACGGGACCCCGAAACGCGCTACCCAAGCCATTAAAAACGTGCGGGCCACCTCTGCAGCTGTGGTTGATGCCAGTGGGACCACTTCCGGCCAACGCGTGGTGCGGTCCACCATTGTCAAAAGATGTGTGTACCCTTGCGACGACGGTAGGGGGCCAACGAGGTCGACACGCACATGATCGAACCTCTTGGCCGGGATGTGAAACGGCTCTAAGGGGGCTTTTGTGTGCTTGTGAATTTTGGCCCGCTGGCAAGCCATGCAGGCTCTTGCCCATTCTTTAACGTGCTTGCGCAGGCTCGGCCAAACAAACTTCTCCACTACCATTTTTACCGACGCGCGCACTCCTGGGTGCGCCAGGGAGTGAATCGAGTCAAAAATGCGGCGGCGCCATACAGCCAGCACCACTGGACGCGGTCGTCCAGTAGAGACATCGCAGATTAGGGGGGGCATACCATTTTGCAGCCTCCTGTTCTCCAGCCTTAACCCTGTTGGTCCTGACTGGAGCGGGCACACGTCCGCATCGCTACCCTGATCCGCTGCCATGGCTGCATAATCTATCCCCACATGGACTGGGGCCGCGTGCGCCTCCGCGCTGTTATTTTGCTCCGCGGCCGCGGTAGTGTAATCTACCTCTGCGCGGACTGGTGCGGTCACCGCGCAAGAGAGGCAGTCTGCTACTACATTGAGTTTACCCGCTACGTGTTGAATATCAGTAGTAAACTCCGAAATTGCGGCCAGCTGCCTCTGCTGCCGGCCCGACCATGGTTCCGAAATTTTGGCCATCACAAAAGTGAGCGGTTTGTGGTCGACAAACGCGGTGAAACACCGACCTTCTAGCCAGAATTGGAAGTGGCGAATGGCTAAGTGGAGCGCTAACAGCTCCCTGTCAAACGCGCTGTATTTTCGCTCGGCCTCGCGCAAGGACTTGCTGAAAAAGGCCAGCAGCTGCCAAACCCCGGCAATGTGCTGCTCCACTACCGCCCCATGGCCAGATCAGACGCATCAGTGGTGAGCGCTATGCAGGCCGTTGGGTCTGGATGAGCCAACAACGCAGCGTCTGCAAGGGCTTTTTTTACCTCCGAGAATGCGCGCTCCCGCTCCGGGGACCATTCGATTGCATTTGAGGGTTTTTGTTTTTTAAGCACGGCATATAATGGTTGCATGAGCTGCGCTGCGTCGGGGAGGAAACGGTTATTAAAATTCACCATTCCTAAAAACTCCTGTAGTGCTTTGACCGTTTGTGGCTGGGGAAAATCTGCCTCTGCGCGCACTTTGTCCGGTAGTGGAACTGCCCCTTCTGGGGAGACGTGGTGCCCCAAAAAATCGATCTGCGCCACCCCGAACTGGCACTTAGCTAGGTTGATTATTAACCCGTGCTCTCCCAACCTCCGGAAAACTGCCGTGAGGTGTTTTTCGTGTTCTTCTTCGGACGCACTGGCTACCAAAATGTCATCCAGGTAGACGAACACAAACGGGAGATAGCGCAACACCGCATCCATCATGCGCTGGAAGGTTTGCGCGGCGCCTTTAAGCCCAAACGGCATGCGTAAAAACTCAAAAAGTCCAAACGGGGTTATCACCGCTGTTTTGGGAATGTCCTCAGCACACAGTGGGACTTGATGATAACCGCGGACCAAGTCTATTTTAGAAAAAATGCGCGCCCCCGCCAGATGTACCGAAAAATCCTGAATATGTGGGATTGGATAGCGGTCATGCGCTGTGGCGTTGTTTAACCTGCTGAAATCACCGCAAGGTCGCCACGAGCCGTCAGCTTTAGGGACCATGTGAAGGGGGGAAGCCCATGGGCTATTTGAACGCCGGATGATGCCCAACCTTTCCAGGTTGGCGAACTCCTCACGCGCTATGGACAGTTTAGCTGCATCCAAGCGCCGAGCTTTCGCAAAAACGGGGGGACCAGCAGTAGTGATAAAGTGCTCCACCCCATGTTTCGCAACTGTTGCCGAAAAAGTGGGAACTGTGAGTGCTGGAAACTGAGTGAGGAGTGTGTGAAACTTACCGCCTGCTGTGGCGACGTTGGCCTGTGCTGGTGGCGGGGACACTCGAGCTGCACAAGGGATAGAGTAAAAGGAGAGTGCATTAACCAAGCGTCTATTGGGAAGATCAACTAACAACCCATGTGAGCACAGAAAATCAGCACCTAACATGTTGAAACTCACCGCCCGCCGCTATAATAAAAGTCCACTCATATGTGCAGCCGTGCAGGGACAGAAGTAGAGTCCTTTCACCGAAGGTCTTAATGCTTGAGCTGTTCGCCGCTGTTGCACCGTCACCCCCGGGGCCTGCCAGCCGGTCAGCGTAGGTTGGGGTGATGAAACTCACTTGGGAGCCGTGTCCACGAGGAAGTGTCTCTCAGAGCGCGCATCCGTCAGGTAGAGCAGCTTGTTCCGTTCGCCGAGGGCTGCAGCTGCTCCCGACTCCCGGTCCTGGCGTTTCCCAAGCTCTTGAACTGGCATGGCGGTACACACTTGCGTGCCCTCTCTGCGAAACGCCGATGGTAAAAACAGAGGTCCTCTCCTCCACGGTGTCGGGGCTTCGTTGCCGCCGTTGTTGGTGGGATCGCCTCCGTCGCTTCTGGCCCTCCGCTGTCCCTGGTTGCCGCGCCAAGGTCTGCCGCTGCTGCGGTGGCCGTGTGCTCTTTGCTGGCGTTGAGGATCCGCTGCGCCTCCTGGGCCAGCGCGCGGAAGTCCCACTGGGTCACAAAATGAGTGTCCGCCAGGGTCGCCCTCGTCTGCGATGGTAGGGTTCTCAGGAAGATGTGCGTGAAGAGGAAATTGTCGTTGTCTGAGCCTCTCAGCTTCAGCATGTCTTCCATCAGGTCGACAGGCGTGCTTCCTCCCAAGTCGTGCAGAGCCAGGAGTCTCCTAGCTCTCTCCTGGGCTGAGGGCGTGAAACGCTGGATGAGGGCAGCTTTCAACCCTCCGTATTTATTGCCACTGGGTGGGTGCTGCACCAAGCTCCGCACATGTCGAGCTGTGCGGCTGTCGAGTTTGGCGATGACGTGGTAGAATTTTGTGTCATCTGCTGTTATTCCCCCGAGAGCGAACTGGGCTTCGGCCAGGAGGAACCACGAGTCTGGGTTGTCCTGCCAGAATTCTGGTAGCTTGACTGAGACCGCGCTTGCTCGGCTGGTCCCTGGCGAGTCTGGTTCGGGGGAATTGTCTCTGGTCATTGTACGTCTTCAGGTCACCAATGTGGAGAACGTGAAATGAAGAGGCTGAATTTATTTCTCAATTCAGGTTTATTGAACATCACACGTCTCCACCGTCCTCTCAAACAGAAAAGAGGACCGACTTCTCAAATCTCCCCTTTTTATACCCGAAACATCAAAGTACAGAATCACACTGTCATTCAACCCCCCATAGACAATACGTCTCCCCCAGGTCTCTTCTTCCTCCACCTAACCCCTGGAGGTCAGGAAGTCTTTTCAGAGTCATTTCTAAAGGCACCTCCACCTCCTGCTGTTATCCCCAGGAGGTCCAGACTTATTGTTCCTTCTAAGACGTGAGGTACCACAATATACATATGCAGTCTAAGCATCTCAGTCAATGTGCTATACATATGCAGTCTAAGCATCTCAAATATGTGTGCCACACTGGGTAAGTTTACCCTTTGAGTGTGAGATTCCGCGTGCCCCTAGTGGAAGAGCACGGCACTGCGCCTGTCAATTGATTTTACTTTCCTAAACACTTTTCACCTTTACTGAGGATTTGTACTGATCATGCCAGTTCACAAGGTGGCAGGCATGCACTGGAGGATTCATGGATGACACATAATATATCAGAGAAGAAGAAATCCTCTTTCTTCATCATCATCTTGGAAATCACAGCACAAGATGGACGCGGACCGTCATTGTGGACATTTGCGATTGCCCATGGGTGAGGAAATTTGAAGGATTTGGTCCCTAATTTGCCAACTATGATTCTACAAAGAGATTATTTAGCTTTTAAAGGTAGATGTTTACGTGTTCTTATAACACAGGGAGCGTGAGGCTCGTTGAATTCACCTGCCGATACCTGGAGCGCCATGTGACTGGAGGACAATCGCTGGTTATATGTCATCAATATAAGAAAAATTGCAGCGGAATAAAAGCAAAATTACGGTGGAATAATCAATAACAGTTTCTGGATGTAGGACAGAAAGCTAAAATGACCGGGAGAGGACAAAATAACCACTAGAATGCCACTAAAGGATGCTGCTTTGCCAGAGGTAAGTGACAAATGTCTTTGTTTGTTTGTATACAAATTACGACATAAATTCACTCCTGTCTGAAACTTTGGATCATATTCTACGTCTTTCTAATTGACAGTAAACCATTATCTCTTACCACTTTACAGTTATAGCCTTGGAAAATTCTGACATCTGATCTGACTAGTTTCTTGAAAACAATCTTTACCACTCTTGACCACTAGGGGTTATGTCGCAGTTTGGCAACAGTCACACTCAAATGGTTAATACTGTAAATACTATTCTACTTTTTTTTTTTTTTTTTGTAACTTAGATTTTTATTCATTTTTCATCATATATAATGCATTCAGATCACATTCTACATTTAAAAAACAAAGGGGTTAGGGTAGGGAAAAATAAAAAAAAAAATAAACAAAATAAAAATAAAAAATAAAAAAAAAATAAAAAATAAAAGGGGGGGGGGACAAATGTTGGAGCATCAAGTTTTTAGTTTCCATCTCTTAATTCTTCTGGTTTTTTCAGTGTCTTTGGTTATTCTTTCAATTTCTGCCTCGTTGTTGCACTTTGTAGTGTGTCCATTTCCGCCATTTTTTCTCCCATATTCCTTCTTGCATTCTTCGTCGATATGTTAGTTTTTCCATCATACGTATGTCCTCAACAATGTCAGTCCATTGTTCTTGGTCAGGAAGAACTTCTGATCGCCATTTTTTTGTGATAGTTTTTTTACATGCAATCAACAAGATTTTAACTAGATATCTGTCCTCAGCCTGTATAACACTGTCTTTTTTAAGATCACATAAGTACATCAGGTTACAGTTCATTGGTATATTATATCCTAATATCCTCTGTATTGTCACATGCATAGATTTCCAAAATGATGATATTTTGTAGCATTTCCAAAACATATGTGAGTGGTCTGCATTTTGAGCCCCACATCCCCTCCAGCATAAAGATTGGGTATTTGTATATTTTCCTTGAATCTGTGGTGTAATGAAAAAGCGAATCAGGTTTTTCCATCCAAATTCCCTCCATGCCCTTGAATTTGTTGATGTGTGTTGTGTTTTCCATATTTCCTGCCAGCTTTCTTCTGTTATGTTTAAATTGAGCTCTTTCTCCCATTTCTCCTTTATATAGTTACTTGTATGATTGTTTGTCATAAGTTTCTGATATAGTTTTGAAATAATTCTTATTTTATTTCCTGCATATGAGCTTAAAATAAGTTGTATAATCTCGTTCACATCTGTTTGGAGGTTATGCCTAATCTTCTTCATATAGTAATCTCTCATCTGCAGATATCTGAAAAATTCCGATCTTTCTAATTTAAATTTTCTCCTGATATTTACAAAGCTCCCGAGATCTTTTTTTCCGATATTGCCCCATGCTGTGATTCCCTTGTTCACCAGATTTTTGTATCCCCTATCTTGTTTTGCCGGTTCAAACTGACTGTCAAATGCTACCCATTTCAATAGTTTTATGTCTTCCCTTATATTATATTTTTGTACTATTTTATACCACAGTTCTAAAGTAAATTTAGTGATTGGGTCTATTTGTTTGATTTGCTTATATGCATCTTTATCCCCTATTATGCTTTGTACTGGGAGTCCCTCAATTTCCTTTTCCATTTCTTTCCATTTTGCCTCATATCCCTCGTCGCACCAACATATGATATATCTTATTTGTGCTGAGTAGTAATATTCCTTTAGACTCGGTAGGCCCATGCCTCCTTTCTCTTTTGGTAATTGGAGGGTTTTATATTTCACTCTTGGTTTTTTACCTCCCCAAACAAATCTCGATATCATCCTGTCCCACTTTGAGAATTGGGCATCTGGAATCTCTGTTGGTATAGCCTGGAAGAGGTAAAGTAATCTAGGTTGTATGCTGATTTTGACTGTCTCAATTTTTGAATTCAGATCCATATTTAAGATTGACCATCTATCAATATCTTTTTTTATTTCTTGTTCCAACCTATCATAGTTTGCTTTATATATTTTGCTTAGGTCTTTAGGTATGTTCACTCCAAGGTATTTTATTTCTTTTTGCTTCCAGTTTAGTTTGATCTTATCAGTTATCTGGTTTAGAGGGTTATAGTGGAATGTCAGTATTTGTGTTTTTGTTATGTTTATCTTGTATCCTGATAATTTTCCAAAATTTTCTATCAAGTTCATCATTTCCATTATTGATTTATCTGGTTGTTCAAGATAAACTATAATATCGTCTGCAAATAGCCCAATCTTGTGTTCCGCCCCCTTTATTGTTACACCTTTTAATTTCTTATTTTGTCGTATAGCTTGAGCCAATGGTTCTATGAACAGAGCAAACAAGGTGGGCGATAAGCAGCATCCCTGCCTAGTTGATCTTTGTATATTTACTTTGTCTGTTAAGCTACCGTTTATCTTGATTCTTGCCACAGGTTCTTGATATAGCGTCCTTATGCATTGTACTGATTTTTCGTTAAATCCAAAGCGCTCCAGTACACTATATAGGAATTTCCAGTTAACCCTGTCAAATGCTTTTTCTGCGTCTAAACTCATTATTACTGCGCTTTTCTTTTCTTTATGTATTTGGTTAATTATATGTATTGTTCTCCTGATATTGTCATGTGTTTGGCGTCCCTCTATGAATCCAGTTTGATCATCTTCTATCAATTCCGTCAAGAATGTCTTTATTCGTTTACATATAATTGTTGTGTATATTTTATAATCTACATTTAATAAAGAGATTGGTCTATAGTTTCCGCATTGTTCTTTATCTTTCCCTGGTTTTAAAATAACTGAAATGATTGCTTCGTTCCATGTTGGAGGTATTTTGTTGTTGTTCAGCGTCCAATTAAATGACTTTAGGAGTTGTGGCAAGAGTTCTTCTATAAACAGTTTATAAAACTCAGATGGGTATCCATCACTACCTGGTGATTTACCATTTTTAAGTGACTTAATCACATCTCTGATCTCTTGTGTTGTTATTTCTGCTGTTAGTTTTTCATTTTGTTGATTTCCTATTGATGGCAAGTCCAATGTGTCTAGAAATTTTTTGATATCTTTAGTATTTGTTTCTTCAGGTTGTGAGTATAGTTCTTGGTAGAAATTATGGAAAATTTCTTCGATGTTTTCTGGGTTAACTGTGGTTTTATTTGTGGTGGGGTCTTTAATCTTGTATACATTATTCATTGTTTGTTGTTTTCTTAACCGTTTTGCCAGCAGTTTTGTGGCTTTTGGTCCCGTTTCATAATATTTTTGCTTTAGATATCTATTTTTCCTTTCAATTTCATCCATTTGTGTTTCTTTTATCTTTGTTTTTTCTTCTTTAATTTCTTGATATATTTTTGGATCATTTGTGCTTTGATGTTTACGTTCTAATTCCCTTAGTCTCTCACATCTTTGTTCATATGCTTCCAGTTTAGTCTTATTTGCTTTTCCTGTTTCAACAATTAATTTACCCCTTAACACGGCTTTTAGTGCGTCCCATAGTATTGTTGGGTCCACTTCTTCATTGTCATTCTCTTGGATATATTCGTTTATGTTTATTTTTATTCTTTCTTTCATTTTCTCATCATTTAACAGTCCTACGTTAAGTTTCCATGTTGTTTGTCGTTTTCTATTGTTTAAATATATTTCCATGTATATAGGATTATGATCTGATATTTCTGCCCCTCCAATCCAACAATTTCTCACCCTGTGTCTGTCACCTTCATTCATAAGGAAGTAATCTATTCTAGAGTGTACTTTATGGGCTGCTGAATAATGTGTATAGTCTTTTTCGAGTGGGTGTAGGTCCCTCCATATGTCTACCATACCCATTTCTGCCAGTGAGGTTCTTATGAACTTTGTTACATGTTTTTTTGTCTTCTTAACACTTGTTGTGTCAACTTCATGATCCATGACAGCATTTAAGTCTCCTCCACAAATTAGGACTCCTTCACTGTGTGTTGCTATGAGATCAAACAGATGTTGAAAAAAACCCTTGTCACTTTCTGGTGGGGCATAGATGTTCACTAATGTGATCTGCATACCATCTATTCTTCCCTTTATTATTACATATCTGCCTTCTTTATCCTGGATTTCCTGTTCACTTTCAAATTGTATTTTGTTTGAGATTAGTATCATAACCCCCCTTTTTGCTCCTCCCTTAAATGAACTGTAGTAGGAGTTCTTATAGCCAAATCTCTTTAGTTTCACATGTTCTGCCTTGCTCAAATGTGTCTCTTGCATAAATATAATTTCAGCTTTTTCCTTCTTGAATTTTCTTATTATTCTTTCCCTTTTAACAGGTGAGTTCAGACCATTCACGTTTAGTGTCATTATCTTAAGATTTTTACCCATATTCATGTTTTTCCATTTTTTTAACTTGTGCTCCTAGCCCCTTTAACAACAAAAATAACACATATTTATATAAAAACACATTAAAAAAACTCGACCTCCGTACTTTGGGCCTTTCTTCTGCCCACTGGTCCCTGTTGGTGGGTGGGGGGTTTGTCTTCACAGAGTGAAGGGCCCTCCCTAGACCTGTATTTACTATCAAAGTAATAGTCATAAGTCTAGAAATGTCCAACAAATATCACTTAAACATCTCCTAGCCGTCTGTTTCTCTTTTACCTTGTCTTCTTGGCCTTCATTTCTTCTGTGCCTTTCTTAATCTTTGTTATGATCTAGGCTTTCAGTTGAAAGCCTTGTAGCTTGTCCTGGGCCCGCTGCTCTACGTCTCTCCCCCTTCTTCCGCCGTTCACTCGTCTCCACTCCGTCTGTCGTGGTGCGTTCAGGGCCGCCGCTGCTCCAGCCGTCTCCTTCGGCACGCTCACCTCAAGGCCCCGCTCCATCATATCCCGCGCTGCCTCTTCGGCCGTGTTGTAGGTTCTTGTGCCTTCCTCCCAATGAATCCTCATTTTCGTTAGCGGCGTTTGGAATCTAATTTTTTTCTCTTTCAGCGTTTTTTTAATATTGGCATATTTCTTCCGCTGCTGCACGATTTCTGTCGGGTAGTCATGGTCAAAAAATACCTGTTTGTCGCCGATTCGTATCTTTTTTTTCCATGCTTGCGTCAGGATTCTTTCCTTTATGTCATATTTCACAAAGTTTACCACAACTGACCTGGGTGGAGAGTTTGTTTTCGGGTTCTGTGCCGGTGTTCTGTGCGCCCGTTGAATCTGCAGATCCGTTTCTCCGGGTATTTCCAGTTCTTTTTTTAAGAACTGATCCATGAATTTTGTCATCGAGTTGCCTTCAATGCCCTCCGGAATTCCAAAGATGCGCATATTGCTTCGTCGGGATCTGCTCTCCAAGTCGTTTATTTTCTCCTGCATCCTCTGCGTTTGCGTCGTCAGGGTCTGTAGTTGTTCGTTTGCCTCGCTTTTCCAATCTTCTAGTTCCGAAATTCGGGTCTGCGCTTCTGTCATACACGCCCGCTGGGAGCGCAGCTCCTCCATGTTTTCCGTTAATTTACGCTCCATTTCTCTTCGGAGGTCCATGATTTCCTCCTTAATTTCTTTTTTCAGTTCCTCCTTAAGAGCCGCTAAATCCTGTTGTAGCTGTCGCTTGAATTCTCTCAACTCTTCACCCAAACTGGCGATGCCAGCGTTCATGTTGTCGAGTCTGGCGTCCTCCATTTTCTCTGCTGTGGACATCTCGTTTTTTTGGGCTTTGCGTACAGCGGTTTTTCCTGCGTTGTTGGAGAGGAATTCTTCAATTTTACCCTGTTTTTGTCCTTGTGCCCGGTTCCTTCGTGTTTTCATCCCTTGGTTTATTGATTCGTTTATGTCGAGTTGGCCATTTACCGATGATTTTTAATCCGGCTAGGGAGAGCTCTTTGTTTAAGTGTTATGTCTCTCCGCCATCTTCCCGGAAGTCCTACTTTTTTTTTAACTGTAAAATCTTCTACTGTCTGTGACCTCTTTCACTTTATGTATACTATTTTTATCTTATTTATTGTTGCTCCTATTGTCGCTATCGTGGAGGTAAAAGATCAGGCGAGATGTGACGAGCTGGAAGGTTGCAAAGTTTTATTTTCCTCCAACATAATGAGATGCACTTTGTAGCTCTGTGCGCTACTGTGCTCCTGAGGCATGTATTGTAAGCTCTTTTATAGATGTTATACAGACAGAGATAATGCATGGCACATTAGCACAGTGATATACATATCAGTCAATACATATCATTAGCATGACCACCTGGAGCCCGGATGCCCTCTCCCTCATCCAGGATGTATACACAATAGTCCATTGTTCTGATTGCCCCCAGGGGCTCTCTGTCCGTATGTAAATTGTCCTCCGTTTCCTCCAGCCCTGCTGAGTGTGAAATAGTATCAGTCTGCATTGTGCTGGGTCACCCCACGGCTCCCCCCCAGAATGCTCAGAAGGGGCTGTCACCCCCCCCCCCCCCGGTCATTTGGGCTCCAGCTCCGGTAGAACTGTCCTGCTGTAGAGGAGTGTCGGAGGGCATGTCAGTCAGGGGGGGGACGGGGAAGGGGCGGAAAAGACAATGTGCTCCGCTCCAGGTCCCAGCACGTTGAATGGCCGTGGATTGTGGGTGCACGGGGCCGGTGCGCGTCATGCGTAATGGAGCCAAACGGCGATCGACCAGCTTTAGGAAGTGAGGTGCGGGAAGAGCTTTGTGGAGGAGGAGGGGGAGGGGGTAGGAGTAAGTGAATGCCGGTCCAGGATGTCAAAGATGTCTGGGCCGCACAAAAATTGTGTGTGGATCCGCGATGGTGAGGGACTTTCCCGGTCAACCTGGCGGTGATCCGCAGCAGCTGTGAAAAAAATTAAGACCCTGACTCCTCTCGCGGCTCGGTCCAGCGAGGATGTGGGGAAGGTGAATGGCCAAATTCCCCAAGGATGCGTAGCGGCTGTGAAACAATTGCAGCTGTGTGAGGGACATGGTGGTTTGGCTTTAGGTGCAGACGCAGCCCTAAAGCCATCGCCGACAGCAATTGGCTAAACTCCCGTTGTGCACCGTGGCTGAGAAACCCATGCGAAGTCCTGTGTCCGGGCTGCATGTCTGCTTCAGGTACGTGAGCAGCCCTGAAGGTTCCGAGGATGGCGATCGGCTGTGTTTCTCGGGCATGTGCAGCGGCGGCGGATGATGTATCAGTCTGTGGAGCCGGTTTGTCCCTGTGCGTGGCGCACGCTTGGTGCAGTGACCACATAGCTGGAAGTTGCACTGTCCTCGTAATCCTGCGGTGTGTGTGCGGGGCTTCTGTGTGCAGGAGGTCCACTGTCTGGAGTGAGTCAGGGTCAGGGAGCTTGGTGGAAATCAACGCAGACGGCGCCAATGACTTTCCCCGTTCAGGCTGCTTCTTTCAGTTCGCACGTGTCACCGTTCATGGTGCGTGTCGGTCCCAGTGTTGCCCACTTCGGAGAGCGCGCTCCGGTGTGGATGAAGAGGATGCTGGCATCCCCATGACACGTCTAGGGTCCCCAGTGTGGAGGTAAAAGATCAGGCGAGATGCGACGAGCTGGAAGGTTGCAAAGTTTTATTTTCCTCCAACATAATGAGAAGCACTTTGTAGCTCTGTGCGCTACTGTGCTCCTGAGTCATGTATCGTAAGCTCTTTTATAGATGTTATACAGACAGAGAGAATGCATGGCACATTAGCACAGTGATATACATATCAGTCAATACATATCACTAGTGTGGCCAACTGGTGCCCGGATGCCCTCTCCCTCATCCAGGGGATGTATACACAACAGTCCATTGTTTCTGATTGCCCCCAGGGGCTCTCTGTCCATATGTAAATTGTCCTCCGTTTCCTCCAGCCCTGCTGAGCATGAAATATTATCAGTCTACATTGTGCTGGGTCACCACACTATCCCCTTACTGCTGCAGTAACTGTAAATTTCCCCTTTGTGGGACTAATAAAGGATTATCTGATCTTATTTAATAGCCAAACTTGTAGCTAAATAAAAAAAAAACACAATGTGGTAGAGACATTAATAGTACCTGCCTTTAAAGCTATTGTGAATTAGCTGATCGGCCCTGATACAGTTGCAGCTGAGGCAATGCAGTTGATGAAGTAGCAAAAGTCCCTTTTGCAGATAACACAATTGTCAGATGTACTGATGACATGTCTGCAAATACTGAAGACGTACTTTTGCAAACGATACAAATGGGCAGGAAATTTGCATTGCAGCTTGATAAATCTAAAGACATACAGTAAGTGGACACGAGCAAGCAACTCTTGACCAATGTGTGTTTTGTAGATGTCGATGCCATCAGAGAAAATTTCCTACTTTGCAAAGAATTGGTCCCAAGGTTGTCATAGCCGGGGGTTGAAGTGGGGATAAGCTCCCATTATAAAGTGCTCCCATATGGCGTGCGTCTCTTACAGCCTCTGACAACTAAGTTCAGCTCCTGGTGTGCTTGTCGCGGGACTGCTTCTACTGACAGGAGAAGGGGTGAAGGCGGGTTTCTGGCACCTTAAAACTAGATTGCTTCGGGTAGGTGGGGCTCGATAGCCGGGAAGGCAGCTCACCTAGGGGAAGGAAAACCCTGATTTCAAACCTCCGCTTCCTTGCGGTATACCTGCTCACGGGAAAGGCTTTGGGATTCAACCCTGAGAAAAAATCCGGAGTCGGAGCCCCTAAGGCAGTTCGTCGTTGTCTACAACGTCGCTCTGGCAGCTCCGGCGAAGGCGCTGGAACCATGTGTACTGGCTTTTGCCTTTCCATTGGATCATTTCAGCGATGTGGAGAGGGGGGACCTGCTGCATGGGTAACAGCTTCTCCTCCATATCAACTTACCCAGGCATTGCGCAATGGAGAGGACACTCCAGCTTCGCTATGCAGCGTCGATACAACATGGGAAGCAGCAGTCTACCGGTTATAAGTCTTCGCTCGATTGGTGTAGAGCTCGACACCAGGGGCTGCTTCCGACGGTGGGAGGGGCCATCGTGCTCCACTGTGCAGCTACCACCCGCCTTAAGCTGGGCAGCCCCCGGCCAATAAGGTGCTGCCTCGCCACGGACCGTTAACCTCACTGGGTGCGTGGGGTCTAGGGTGAAAACCAACAAGAGGTTCGATAACCTTGCACCAAGCAACAAGAACAGAAAGAAGAAAACACCTTCCCTAAAGATGGGCACATGGAACGTCAGAACAATGACACCAGGTTTCTCTGACGATCTTCAGGAAATCAGCGATGCTCACAAGAAAGCAGTCATCGACATGGAACTGAGCAGACTGCAGATGGACATCGTCGCTCTCCAAGAGACCAGGCTCGCAGGGTCAGGATCTGTGAGAGAGAGGGACTTCTCCTTTTGCTGGCAGGGGAAACCACCTGACGAGACCAGGGAACATGGAGTTGGCTTTGCGGTTAGGAACACCCTCCTGGGATCCATTATTCCACCCACAGAGGGAAGCAAACACATTTTGTCCCTTCAGCTTCACTCCTCAGAGGGGACAGTCAGTTTAATCAGTGCCTATGCACCAACACTGATGTCTACGGTGGAAGCTAAAGACAAATTCTACGACGCCCTCAGTACCGGCATAGAGAAAATCCCAACACAGGAGCCATTGTTCATCCTTGGTAACTTTAACGCTAGAGTTGGTGCCGACTACAACTCTTGGCCTACTTATTTGGGCCAGTTTGGCATAGGAAGGATGAACGAAAATGGACATCGCCTACTGGAACTCTGTTTCCATCACGATCTCTGCATCACAAATACATTCTTTATCACGAAGCCCCAACACAGAGTCTGATGGAGACATTCAAGATCCAAGCACTGGAACCAGCTTGATTTGATTCTCACCAGACGCAGCTGCCTACCCAGCGTCCAGATCACACGAAGCTACCAGAGTGCTGACTGTGATACAGATCACTCCCTAGTATGTAGCAAGGTCAAACTGCGAACCAAGAAAGTGCACCGCACGATAAAGGAAGGCAGGCCTCGTATTGATACAAGTAAGATGCATGACCAGGAGAAAGTGGAGGAATTTGCACTCGTGCTTGAGGAATCTTTCCCAGGCCGTTCCGGCGCTAGTGCCCAAGAAAGGTGGCAGCACTTCAAAGATGCTGTGCACAAGGCTGCCAAGACCACCTTTGGCAAGAAAACCATCAGGTCAGCAGACTGGTTCGAGGGTTACTTCGATGAAATGATCCAAGTAATCGTGGAGAAGCGGAACGCTTTGGTAGCTTATAAAGCCTGCCCCAGTGAACGCAACCTGCAAGTCCTCTGGGCCGCCCGTAGCAAAGTCCAGCAGCGTGCCAGGCGATGCACCAACGACTACTGGCTTCAGGTCTGCTCCCAGATACAGCTGGCTGCAGACACGGGCAACATCAAGGGGATGTACGATGGAATCAAGCTGGCCTTGGGCCCTATACAGAAGAAAATTGCTCCCTTAAAGTCTGCCACAGGGGAGGTAATCCAGGATCGGGCACAACAGATGGAGCGCTGGGTAGAGCACTACTCTGAGCTGTATGCCAGGGAGAACATAGTCACTGACGATGCCCTGAATGCCATCAAGTGTATGCCTGTACTGGGGGAGTTTGATGGAGAACCGACCATCGATGAACTGAGCGAGGCCCTTGACTCCCTTGCCACCGGCAAAGCCCCCGGGAAGGACGGCATCCCTGCCGAGGTTATGAAGTGCTGCAAAGGGTCACTGATCACGGAGCTGCATGAAATCCTCTGTCTGTGCTGGAGAGAAGGCGAAGTGCCGCAGGAGACATGAGGGACGCCAATATCGTCACACTATATAAGAACAAAGGTGACAGGAGCGACTGCAATAACTACCGTGGCATCTCTCTCCTCAGCATCGTTGGGAAGCTGTTCACTCGTGTTATCCTCAAGAGGCTTCAAGTTCTGACAGAGAGAGTCTACCCCGAATCGCAGTGCGGGTTCCGAGCCAACAGGTCTACAATCAACATGGTGTTCTCTCTCAGACAGCTGCAGGAGAAATGCAGGGAACAGAGGCAGCCACTCTTCGTAGCCTTCATTGACCTGACGAAGGCTTTCAACCTTGTTAGTAGGGATGGCCTCTTCAAAATCCTCTCCAAGATCGGATGTCCGCCCAAGCTGCTCAGCATCATCCGATCATTTCACGATGACATGAAGGGCACAGTTGTCTTTGACGGCTCAACTTCATCTGCCTTCGATATTAGAAGCGGAGTGAAACAGGGATGCGTTCTCGCACCGACTCTACTCGGAATCTTCTTTGCCATCATGCTGAAACACGCCTTTGGTTCTGCCAAAAAGGGCATCTACCTTAGAACCAGATCGGATGGAAAGCTCTTCAACCTCTCCACACTAAGAGCAAAGTCCAAGGTCCAGCTAAAATGTCTGTGTGACTTCCTCTTCGCAGATGATGCAGCAATCACTGCCCACTCAGCCGAGGACCTTCAGCAGCTCATGACTCATTTTAGCGAGGCTTGTCGCGACTTTGGACTCACCATCAGCCTGAAGAAAACACAGGTCATGGGACAAGGCGTGGATTCTCCACCCAGCATCAGTATCTTCGATCATGAACTAGATGTTGTCCATGACTTCGTCTACCTGGGATCCACTATCAATGACTCCCTCTCTCTCGACACGGAGCTCAATAAGCGCATCGGCAAAGCAGCTACGACCATGTCCAGACTGACAAAGAGAGTGTGGACCAATGGCAAGCTGACAGAGCATACCAAAATCCAGGTCTACAGAGCTTGCGTCCTCAGCACCCTCCTGTATGGCAGCGAGTCCTGGACCCTGCGAGCCCGACAGGAAAAGAAGCTCAACGCATTTCACATGCGCTGTCTCCGTCGCATCCTACACATCACCTGGCAGGACAAAGTCACAAACAACAGCGTTCTGGAGAGAGCTGGAATCTCCAGCATGTACACGCTGCTGAAGCAGAGACGCATGCACTGGCTGGGGCATGTGATATGCATGGACGATGGCAGGATCCCCAAGGATCTCCTCTACGGTGTCCTAGCTCAAGGCAAACGTCCGTCAGGCAGACCCCAACTGCGTTACAAGGATGTCTGCAAAAGGGACTTGATGGCCATGGATGTCGACCTCACCACGTGGGAAGCTGTAGCCTCAGACTGGATGGCCTGGAGGCAGATTGTGCTGAAAGGCCTGTCCAGCTTTGAACAGTCACTTATACAGCAAGCTGAGGAGAAGCGACAGAGGAGAAAGCCCCGAGGCCAAGCAGACCAACCAGCAACGGACTTCACCTGTGTCCAGTGCGGCAAGGATTGACACTCCCGCATCGGACTTTTCAGTCACACCCGACACCGACGCTGCATCAAAACCACCCAGAGCGCAACTCCATAGTCTCCCGAGACTGACGGATGCCAGAGACCAGAAAAAGAAAAAAATGAAGAAATATTTTGAGTCACATCAGAGTATCTTGAGCATGGAGGCCTTCAGCGGGAAAACGCAAGTGCACGAGTGTCTGAACTGATGGTCGGGACATCAAAGGGTTCTTTAGCAGAGTGAAAGCCAGACACCCAGATGTTGTTGTTACGCACTGTTTTTACATTGCAAGGCACTCTTTGACAAGAGTTTATCAGGAGACCTAGCTCTTGTGTAGGATGATGTCATGAGGATGATAAACATTATAAAGACAATACTGCTGAAAAGCTGCATATTCTCATCTTTATGTGAGGAGATGAGAGCAGATCATACTGCCCTATTGCTCTATATGGAGGTTCGCTGGTTGTTGCACAGCAAAATGCTGGCTAATGTGTATGAGCTCAAACAGGACCTAAAAGGGTTTTTGACTGATGAGATGCATGATGAAGCAAAGCTGCTTGCAAGTGATGAGCGGTACCTAGCAGATGTATTTCAGTATCTGAAATGAACTGAAGACACAAATGCAAGGCCAAGATGAAGACCTGCTCATAAGCACAGACAAAATAGACAGATTCCATCCAAAGATCAAGCATGGCAAAAATACCTAGAAAGTGGCAACTTTGACATGTTGCCCCTCACCCAGAAATGGCAAGGAATTTTCAACACTGCTGCACTGTGTTGCACTGTGTGAGATAATAGGTAAATATCTGAAAATTCTTGAAGAGAGTTTCTCATCTCCCATTCTGTCTGGTGGTCAGTGGACTTTGGTAGGCCATCAGATGCGCCATAGTCTGCCTGGTGGTGGTCTTGGGATTTTGGCCGACCAGCAGATGAACATTTTTCTGTTAAGATAAGATAAGATAAGATAAGATAAGATAAGATAAGCCTTTATTAGTCCCACAATGGGAAAATTCCAGGATTGCAACAGCACAGGGATAGCAACACTCAGAGCAATAATTAAGAAGGCAAGAAAAAAACAAGAACAGCTTGTATACATATGTACATATTACTATAAATATATATATACAGTGCAGAGCATTGTGGTTGGTGAATGTGCAGCAGAAAGTCTAAGCTCTCTCTCCCTCCGCGGATGCTGCGGGCCAGCTGGATGTCTTTGGGCATGATGGTGGTGACCCTCTTGGCATGGATGGAGGTGCAGGATGTTAAAAGGGAGTTCTGCGCAGGTAGGCTTCGCTGGCCTCCTGCAGAGCCATGACGGCGGAGCTCTGGAAGCGCAGGTCGGTCTTGAAGTCTTGAGCGATCTCCCTCACCAGGCGCTGGAAGGGCAGCTTACAGATGAGCAGCTCCGTGGATTTCTGGTAGCGACGGATCTCTCTCAGAGCCACGGTACCGGGCCTGTAACGGTGAGGCTTCTTCACTCCGCCGGTGGCCGGAGCGCTTTTTGAGCAGCCTTGGTGGCTAGCTGCTTCCTGGGGGGCTTTTTCCTCCAGTAGATTTACGGGCGGTCTGCTTGGTTCTTGCCATCGCTCTTTATTATTCTGTCTTATATTTCTTGCACGCCGCCTAAACTCCAGCCCGGCACCCACGTCGTTTTCGCCACAGTTCCTCGGCATGTTGAGCTTCTCCATTAGCACCGGGTGGCGGTTGGAGCTAGCTAGCCAGCTAGCTAGCTCTTCCCTGCTGTATCGTCCCCCGCTGCAAACAGTGGCTCCGTCCGCCGACTTGGGAGACCCTTGGGGCGATCTGTGTGTCCGTGATATATATATAGAGTGAAAGGTGTAGAAAGAAGAAGGAAGATAAGAAAAGGGCAGTTGCAAACGGCAGCCAACTCGTGTGGCGCCGCCGGTCCGGCGGAACTGGAACCGGAAAAAAAAAAAAACACTGTTGTTAGTGTTCTTGTCTTTGCCCCGCCGTGCCTCTGTCCCCCTCCTCCCACCCAATAGGGTGTTCTTTGTTTTATTTTGGGGCATCAGGAATCCGCCCTTAAGGGGGAAGGGGGCAATGTTATGATCTGGACAGTCTGTCCATGTTTTCTGTTATTTTTTAAACTATTGGCACAATTTAGTTCTCATTAGTACTTTGTGTGTCCTTAGTTTCTTATTGCAGTTATTGTTTTCTAGTCTCTCCCATCATCCTCCCATTCCTCCAGCCACTCATGTGTGTATTCATTTGACCTTACTTAGTGACCCAGCTGTCCTGTGTTAGTTAATTTCTATGTCCCTATATATACTGGTTGTTTTCATTTCTCCCCGTGGCATCATTGCAGAGCATTCCTTCCAGTTCATCATCATGATATGTTCATTGTAAGTCCTTGACTTTTTGTGTTTTATAGCCACCGAGCTGCATTTATTTTCTCCTTTTAATAAACTATGTTACACTGGAGTTCTGTCCATGCTGTGAGTCCAATTTCTCCCTTATTTGCCAGAGGTTGTATCTGACAATATTTTTCTAGTCCTTACCAGCATGGTAGGGTCATCTGATTTTTTTTTTTTTTTTCTGTGCATACAAACTTCTATTAAGGCGCTTTTCCACTTGGAACCCAAAGGCCCCGTTTGGCCCCGATCGGCCTCCATTGTCCGGTTTCCCACTTGGAACCCAAAGGCCTCACAGTTCCCTTTTTCAGAACAGTTCCAGTTTTACCAACACTTTTTTCGGCACCGTAAAAAGCAGGTCCGAAGGGTACCGGCCCCGTTTCGTCACGCCACTGCTGGCCATTCATTGGTCTGGGCGTAGCGTCATCAGAGTGGGCGTTACGCTGACTTTCAAGAATCGCTTGCTGGTCGCCATTTGCAATTTTTCGTCAGTAAGCCCGCGAACAAGTGATATTATAAACCACAACGATAGAATGGCTTAACAGAAATCAGCAGAAATCCAACACCGCGGTCCAGCAGAGTTTCCTGTGCGTTTCGGCTGATGAGAGAATGCAGAGGAAAGCAGACTGAGCTTGCAGTGGTGCGCACAAACAGACGCACCAGAAATTACACGGAGACGCACCGGGAATTAGACCCAGCCACCCGAATTGAATTGAATGTGCAGCTGCGACGCACCCAACTTCAGCAGTTGAAGCCGTGATATTGTGATATACAGGACGGTGAGTGATGTGATATTCATGCTTTATGTTATTTTTTCCAACAGTGGAAAGTTCACTTAGGACAGACGAAAACTTAATCGTGTTTAAACGATGACCTAGCTTAATGCTATGTCCGTCCTTGTATGTTGTTTTTTTGTGTTGACAATATCTGATGAAATAAACTAGTTGTAATCCTGGTTAAAAAGTTTATTTTATTTTATTTTTTTTTTTTTTTACATGTTGCACTTTCGTGCTGTGCATGTACTTAATTTGTGTGTATTTCACTGTAGAGTCCAAACAGGATCTGCTCAGAATGGCGACGTTTTGGCACCAATGTATTTTGACAGGTAAACAACACATCATATTTATAGTCAAATCTTTTGCTTTTTAAAGCGAGGTAGTCGGATACGCAAAAGCCAATGGTGTATAGAACACGTATATTAGGATGTGAAATGTCGGCATCGAAACTGCTCCCATTTAGCTGTAATTAATATTCAAAAATGATATTTTCGGGAGGAAAGAATTCAATTTAAACAGCCACAGACCAAAAAACGTACATTTGCTCATGGAAGAGGTCATTCACACTTGCAGAAGCAATAGCAATCGCGCTATATGTGTCTGTAGGATTTTCTTTCCATGCACGCAAAAAAAGCATTTTTTTCCAGGATCCGACTACCTCGCTTTAAGTTAAAGTTTAGGTACAGTGCCAAATTTAAAGGTGCACAGTTTCCACTTAATATGAAAGGGACTGAACTGAGATTTATGTGTGTGAATATTAATTACAGAGTAATTGAAAATGAATGGCACATCCAATAATATCCACCATAAAATAAACCGCTTGTTTATTTATTTTTAATCGATCATTTCTGTGATCCTCTATGAGTTCTAGTCATAATAGAGTATCTTGCACCTTGGGGAATGGGAGATGTTCAGTCACCATTAGAATTTAGTTTATATGTGTATAGTATTTCATCTTTAAACTCATTCAGTAATAGAACACATTACAAATATTTGAGACCCATTGTAGTGCTTCCTTTTATATTTTAGCAATACAAGCACAAAACACCACCTGAAGCGGCATGAAAAAATAAGCAGCAGTGCTGTGGTTTTAAGCAGGTTTTATTAACCATGTCGCCTTCACGGGATCCCCTCTCCGGTGCATAGTGGAGCAGCCCGGAGCGGGATCCCTAAGCTCTCAGAGAAGGAGAGGCGGACACAGTGTGTCCACCTGTTGCAGGATCAGAGTGAGAGAGTAAGAGAGTTTGCGTTACAGAGTTGCATCTTATATACTTGACCATAACAATACATCAAAAGGACATACCCCACCGTTTAGAATGATCAAAGGGACAACAGAACAGGCAGGAGGTATTTGCATTTGTGAGACCAAGGGCAGATTAGCTAGACCTCGCTCAGGTGCGGACAAAGAGGCTAACAAGCACATCTACATATTGATCTGAGTCGCTAGGTCACAGTAAGGACAGGACGCATGAGTACAAAGGATGAAAGGCATCAATTAACATCACATAGGTGAGACAGAAGAAACTCGTCTACCTGTAGACATTAATACACCAAAGCACGTCTAAGATGCTCAGAAAAAGCACAGTAAGGACAAGCCATATGCACACTATACAGAATGGCGCATTACATCTCAACACATGCATGTTTGCATCACAAATACATGAATGGCACATTGCTTCTCAGTAATGCAGCAGAAAAACAGAGGAAAGAGGGCTGAGTGTCCTTAGTCTGTTGTGGGGTTAAAACGAACCGCCACACACCCACACTTGAAACCAGGGCGACACAGCGGTGGCTAAACTTTATTGATAACGTTATTTCACACCATCACAACAACTCAGTATTTAAACTCAGTATAAATGGTGTAGAGATTGAAAGGGTCTCCAAAATTAAAATCCTTGGTGTAATAATTGATAATAAACTGTGTTGGAAGTCACATATTAATTATATTAAAGGTAAAATATGCAAATCAGTCACAATACTGCGCAGAGTGAAATATTTGCTGAATCAACCCACACTATAGACTTTGTATCATTCATTAATGCTCCCATACATGACATCCATCCATCCATCTTCTGCCACTTTTCCAGAGGTCCAGGTCGCAGAGGCAGCAGTTCAAGCAGAGAAGCCCAGACTTCCCTCTCCTCAGCCACCTGCTCCAGATCTTCAGAGAGGATACCAAGGTGTTCCCAGACCAACTGGGAGATGTTGTCTCTCCAGTGAGTTCTGGGTCTGAGAACTACTACCAAGCAACACTGTGTTTCAGTGCAAGGAGTCAGACTGTGGAACGCTTTTGGACCTGAATTAAAATCATGTACAAAGCTTGGACAATTTAAACAAAAACTAAAGGAATAAATACTCCAAACACACACACGTGGACAAAATTGTTGGTACCCCTCTGTTAATGAAAGAAAAACCCACAATGGTCACAGCACAGTGACTACTTGTCACCCTTTAAATAGGCTGATTGACTACAAGTTTGTAGACACATGTGATGTTAATTAGAGGACACATCTTGGTTGAATCTATGGTCATGTTCATGTCCCTATGGCCTATTTTCAATCTTTTCTAGGGGTACCATCATTTTTGTCCAGGCCTGTTTCATGAGTTTGTTTTTTAAAATAATTCTGTTGAACCACAATTCAAAAGCATTGTCTGATTTTCATTGGTTAATTTTCATAGAATTTTTATTTATTACCACTTTTGTCAGATTCAAGTTATTTCTGTGACCATTGTGGGTTTTTCTTTCATTAACAGAGGTGTACCAACAATTTTGTCCACGACTGTATATACAAAACGACATGTCAAATCACACAAGGATTATCATATCCAGTCTGTGTTGTGCTGTTGCTTATTTTTTGTCACATTTTGTCTGTTTCTTTTTTTTTTTACAGTTTGAATTTTGCACATTCTAAATAATCTGTAATTTGCTGCTGATTGGAATAAACAATTTAGTGATTTATTTGTTTGCATCATGATTTTCTATTTTGTCTCTTCAGACACCGGTGGGAAAAGAGTCAACAGTACGAACCATTTATCAGTGACTTTGAAAATAATGGCTCATTTTAAGAAAAGTAACCAACACAATTATTTGCTGAAGACTGTAAAACAAAATAGAGACATCTGCAAAAGTACAAAGGTTTATTGTCAAAATTCCCAGGGCAATACTACATGAATACAAGTATAGTTCACTGTTGATGCAGAGAATATATATTTATACAGTATCTACATGTAGTCAGCAATACTCAATACCATATATTTCCAGTTAATCCACGTATTTCTCCATGTAACCTTGGGACTGCTTTATTTTAATTACTTCTAATCCTAGATCCATTTGTTTTGGCTTAAAATGCATCATAATTGTTAAATATATCTTATGCCTAACGCAGTACTGTTTACCTGTTGAAATATATATTTAACGGCTCATATGGCACTTGATCCATGTTTTGCCACGACACCACTGGCTGGAGCAGATAAATTCCATGACGTCTCAACAGTCTCTCCATGATTTTGACATAGATCATGTATTTTTACCTAACCATCTATTTGTCGAGAAAAATAATTTTTGATATTCATGCGCTGTGAGCCAATAAATGATTAAAATCTAACAATACTTCACTGTCTGATTAATGATTCTGTATAATATATGGGTCTCACTTTCTGACATGAGTGTCCAAAAATATTTAACTTTTGCATTATTTTTTTGAGATGTATTGCTACATGTTTTGATGTTGATTTTACTGAACAGGAATATGGCGCCGCCTCATGGGGAGCGTAGCACCGCCTCCAACTCCCTCCTTCTCCCACCCATGCTACAGTGAGCCTTGTGCTGTGGAAAACCATGGGTGCTGAACGGTACTGTTCGGTTCCAGGCCAAAGGAGGCCTTTGGGTTCCAAGTGGAAAAGCGCCTTTACTTACCAGTACTACTTTCATGGTCTGTGGTGGGCAAACACACACACACACATCTTTGTACCACTAATTGTCTCTAATTTACTGCAGCTTCCCATCTGCTCTGCTCCACCCTATATAAGGGGTGAGCTGGCCATGTTTCCCTGTGGGATTGTTTCAGTGCCACAGCTCTTGTTGCCACAGAAGAGCCTGCTACCTCAGGATTGTTTCCTTGTCTCACTTGCCGCCCAGTCCCCCCGCATTCAGGACTTTCTGGAATCCCATGTAAGCAAACCTGCAAAACTTAACTTGTTGCATGTCTGTGTTTACATTTAGTGACTAAAGTACAATGTCCAGTTTACTTTGAGTATGCAAATTTTTCACTGTGTTCAAAGAAATTTGTTGGACAGGGGATTGAGTGAATTTATAACATGCATGTAATCTTTGTTAAAACCCACTTCTGGCCCAAGACGAGAATTACCTTCTAAACCTGGAATTACCAAGCCACTTTCACCCTCAGGCAAGGGAGACATCCACCCCCAAATATCCCAGGCCAAGATTCAAACCCATGACACCATGATGTGAGTGCCTCTGCTCTACCACTGAACTAGAGAGGAATTCCTCAGTAGCTTTTGGCCAGTAACGGAGGTGTACGCTAAAAGTGTGTTCACACCAGATGCAAATCCATACAAAGTGAATGGGAAGACGCGAGAACTTAAACCTTCTTTATTGTCATTCAATCCATACAACCAATCATGTACAGTAGAACGAAATTCTGTCTCTCCTATCTATAGTGTTAATCACACACACCCATATATAGAATCAGAGGGGCCGCTGCCATGCAAGGCGCCGCCACAGATTTCCCTCCTCCATTCCATTATTGCTGAGCACCAAGCTGGACGGTAGGAAGTTCCGCTTTTATATGGTCTTTTTGAATGAATGAATGAATCTTTATTTATTTCGGATAGATTAAAAGTACAGATTAAAAGAAACAGAATAATATAACAAAGGGGGAAAGAAAATCCAACAAGGTCAAATTAGACAATAACTCCTCTGATTATACAGTTCAACATAAGTTATCTGAAATGGGTGATGGCTGAAGCCACAGCTTATATTGCCCACCCATGAATAACAAACAAAACAACATGTCATCAGCATGACCCAGCTGGGACTTGAACCCCTACCTCCCAGGTGTGGGGCAGATGCTCTACCAACTGAGCCACCACTCCAGTGAATTCACAGGTGAATTTGCACAGTAGCACATTCACATCCGCTAACTAACTAAAGATAAGATAAGATAAGCCTTTATTAGTCCCACAATGGGGAAATTCCAGGATTGCAACAGCACAGGGATAGCAACACTCAGAGCAACAATCAGAAGGCAAGAGGAAAAAAAAGAAACAAGAGCAGCAAGTATTTGTATTCATATATATATATATATATATATATATATATATATATATATATATATATATATATATATATATATACTACTGTTCAAAAGTTTGGGGTCACCCAGACAATTATATTGTGTTTTCCATGAAAAGTCACACTTATTTACCACCATGAGTTGTAAAATGAATAGAAAATATAGTCAAGACATTGACAAGGTTAGAAATAATGATTTGTATTTGAAATAATAATTTTTTCCTTCAAACTTTGCTTTTGTCAAAGAATCCTCCATTTGCAGCAATTACAGCATTGCAGACCTAACATGATTGCACAAGGGTTTTCTTATCATCCATTAGCCTTCTGACGCAATGAGCAAACACATTGTACCATTAGAACACTGGAGTGATAGTTGCTGGAAATGGGCCTCTATACACCTATGTAGATATTACACCAAAAAACAGACATTTGCAGCTAGAATAGTCATTTACCACATTAGCAATGCATAGAGTGTATTTCTGATTAATTTAAAGTTATCTTCATTGAAAAAAAGTGCTTTTCTTTCAAAAATAAGGAAATTTCTAAGTGACCCCAAACTTCTGAACGGTAGTGTGTATATATATACACTACCGTTCAAAAGTTTGGGGTCACCCAGACAATTATTTTGTGTTTTCCATGAAAAGTCACACTTATTTACCACCATGAGTTGTAAAATGAATAGAAAATATAGTCAAGCCATTGACAAGGTTAGAAATAATGATTTGTATTTGAAATAATAATTTTTTCCTTCAAACTTTGCTTCTGTCAAAGAATCCTCCATTTGCAGCAATTACAGCATTGCAGACCTAACATGATTGCACAAGGGTTTTCTAATCATCCATTAGCCTTCTGATGCAATGAGCAAACACATTGTACCATTAGAACACTGGAGTGATAGTTGCTGGAAATGGGCCTCTATACACCTATCTAGATATTGCACCAAAAACCAGACATTTGCAGCTAGAATAGTCATTTACCACATTAGCAATGTATAGAGTGTATTTCTGATTTGTTTAAAGTTATCTTCATTGAAAAAAAGTGCTTTTCTTTCAAAAATAAGGAAATTTCTAAGTGACCCCAAACTTTTGAACGGTAGTGTATATATACAGTATATATATATATATATATATATATATATATATATATATATATATATATATATATATATATATTTATTGTGGGGCACATACGTATCACTTTAAGCTTCACATCTGAGAGAACAAAGAACTGGGCCTCCTGTGAGATAACAGGAGGATGTGAAAATTTAGTCTTTGGTATGCAAGAGACGGCCTTGGGGGATTTCCTGGGCTGCCAGAGACTGAGGAGGATGTGATAGGATTTAAGGAAAAATGCATTGTTGCTTATGATTAAATGCAATGTGACTGTGAGCTTAGAAGGTCCTGGATATATAAAGGACGAATGTCTGTGTTTTTTCTCTCTTTCTGCTTTGCTGATGTTGGACGATGTGAATAAACCTGACTCGTGAGATAAACTCTGCCTCGTCATTTTCACATTTCCACAATATATACATATATATATATATATATATATATATATAGAGAGAGAGAGAGACACACAGTGCGGAGCATTGTAGCTAGATGGAATAATATGTAGATATATAAAAACACAGTGCGGTGCATTGTAGCTAGATGGGATGAAACAGCACAACCGTCTAGTTATCCTACATGGTATGATTATGTACCCATACATGTTCTCACCCTCCATAGCGACCGGTATTTTCCTGGTTGTATGCCGGAGGGGACCATTGTATAAGTCTATTGCGTCTTTTGCATTCAAAACTATTAGGATGTCACGTCTTTTTGCTATCTCTGCGAGCAGCCCTGCTTAGGTTGTACAGTCTGACAGCCGTTGGTAGGAAGGACCTGCGAAACCTCTCGGTTGTGCACCTAGGATGATGTAGTCTGCTGCTAAATGAGCTCCTCAGTGCATTGAGTATGCTAGCTTTGAGATTCTGTTGTCACCGTAGTAGACGTATCACCATTGCAGAGTAAACTAGTTTGAAAATGAAACTCACTCACCGGGAGACAGGAGTACAGGGAACTCTTCAGCTGAATCGGGATTTTGGAGTTATTTATCCACGGTTTCTGGCCATGGACATCCTAGCAAGCTAGCAAGCTAGTAATGTAAATGCCCATCATCTATGAAGTTTTGGAGGCTTGAGACAACATTTTCAGGTGAGCCCTTGGTTGGATAATGTAAACCTAAACATGACATTATTTTGGAATTTCCACAGCAGGTTGAACACAGCTGCAGAAGTTTTAAAGACAACTTTGCCTTTCTGTATCTCACTATTCATGTCTGTTGGCATGTTTACAATAATGTAATCATGCCGCGCGAAAAATTTGCCTGTTTGTGTTTGGTGTGAATGCATCCTCTGTGGCCTGGGAGGAGGTACTCTGGTGCCCAGAGATGGGTTTGAGGCTTCTCTAGACCCCGCTGGTGTCACTCTGTTGCAGTTTGTCCTCCATCTTCTTCCTGTAGCTGTCCTTACCGTCTCTGATCTTCCTCCTTAACTCCCTCTGTACGGACTTCAGCTCCTCCTTGTTTCCTAGCCTGAAGATCCTTTTCTTCTCCTTCAGCAGTGACTTTATCTCAGGGTTGATCCAGGGTTTATTGTTTGAGAAATACCATATGGTCTTGGTGGGTACGGTGTTCTTTACATAGAATTTGATGTAGTCTGTGATGGTGTGTGTGAGGCCATTGATGTCCGCACCATATGGTTCACAAAGCTGCTCCCACGCAGTGGATTCAAAACAGTCCTTCAGAGCGTCCTTCACCTCCTCAGACCATATATTCACTGTGGAGGTAACAGGAGGTTGTTTGTGTACCAGGGGTTTGTACACAGGCAGGAGGTGAACCAAGTTGTGGTCAGATCTTCTGGGGGCAGGGGGTGGGGGGAGGGAGTGAGTAGTGATGAGGCATAAGCCTCCTTGGTGTTTGCATAAAATAAATCCAGTGTTTTATTGTCTGTGGTGTGGCATGTGAAATATTGGGTGAAAGTGGGCAAAATGGAGGACAGGGAAGTATGGTTAAAATCACCAGAGATGAGCTGGTGAACATTTGGGTGCTTTTTCTACAGCCTGCTGGTGACTGAGTGGATGACGTCACATGTCGCCTCAGCGCTCGCAGAAGGGGGGTACATAAATAACAATCATAATGACATGTGAGAACTCTCTGGGAAGATATGCCAGTCACATGCTATCGGCTAGCAACTTAATGTCCTTGCTGCAGTGTTGTTCTTTAATCGTGATGTTTCCAGGATTACACCATCTGTTATTTACGTACATTATCAGCCTTGCGCCTCTGCTCTTCCCGCTATCTGGTGTCCTATCTGCCCGTATTAAGTGGAAACCCTCCAATCTGATGTTAGTATCTGTTGCTAGCTTTGTTAGCCACGTTTCAATAAACAACATGATCTTAATCTCTCTGATCTGATCAATGTAACAAAAAGTGAATGAAAGATTTAGCTTACACAAATAGATGAAATGTCCCAAAAGACTTGATACAGCTAAGGGAAACTATAGAATTGATGACATGTCTTGTATGTCATTCACATTATGGTATATGTCCCATATAAAAATACTGATTATGGAAGCTTCAAATACTCATAACACAAATGTGTTTTTTGATCGATGGTGCTATCATCTACACCCTCTTTCAACCACATCAACAGCAGCACTGAGATAACAACCTCATCTCTTGTTTGTTGGTTTTGTTCCACAATTAGTGTGCGAGTCCTCCTGAAGGGCATATTTTCATGATGCCAGTGACACTCTTGTTTTCACCTGGGTGATAATGACAAGGAACACAAGTTATTAATACACACATTTCCTTTGAGGGCTCAGCTTTACACAGTCAAAATAGAAGTTACAGCACTCTGGGAGGTTTTCAGAAGCTGTGTGGCCACATATGCTCTGATTTCTTTTTTGTTCAGCCACAGTTGAGACTAAACGGTTGTAATATGGGAAACTGTAAGAATAAAAGTTTAATTGTGTTATATTATTTCAGTGGAATCATCTACATTTATTTTTGAAGTATATTTTCTGCTTTATCCCAAATAAAATCTTGTCACAGGTTACTGCATTCAACCAAATGTGTCTGATCATACCAATCAGCACATCCAGTGGCCCCCACTGTAGGTTAAATCAGGGCTGTCTCCTAGGTCCCATGTGGGTTTGTCAGCGGGTTCCATGTTGGCTCCATCTGTGTTTGCTCACATGGACTTTACCTGTGGTACAGGTGAGCAGGTGATCTGCTTACCTGCTTTAAACCCAACTGGGCCCCACATGGGTTTAATGTGGGTGAGCAGGTTTCAGTAACACTTGCACAATAGGCAAAATTATGAGAGAAAAGTCACAAATTTTTGAGAAAAAAGTTGCAAATTTATGAGAAAAAATTTGAAAATTTGTGAGAAAAAAGTCAAAAATTTACAAAAAATAGCAAATTTATGAAGAAAAAAGTCACAAATTTATGAAAAGAGAAATCGAAAGAGAATCGACAGAAACATTGCAAATTGCAACAAAAAAGTAAAATTACTTGAAAAAAGTTACAAGCTTACAAGAAAAATTTTGCAAATTTAAAAGAAAAAAGACAAATTTGAGAAAAAATTAGAAAAAAAACCTTACAAATAAACTGAAAAAGTAGCAAATAAATAAATAAATTTACAATTTACAAGAAAAATGTTACAAATTTATGAGGAAAAAATTTTGTTACAGTAAAAAAAAGTTGTTTTTTTATAAATTTCCAAATTTACACAAAAAATGTCACAAAATTATGGGGAAAAGTCACAAATTTACAAGAAAATAGCAGATTTACAAGGAAAAAAATAACAAAGTTATGAGAAAAAGTTGCAAGATTACAGTTAAAAAAGTGGCAAGTTTATGAGAAAATTCCGTAATTACAAGAAAAAAGTTAGCAAATATGCAAGAAAAAGTCACAGTTTTAAAGAAAAAACAACAAATTTATGTGGAAAAAAGTTGCAAATTTACAAGAAAATAAATCACAAATTTATGAGAAAAAGTTGCAAGTTTACAGTAGAAAAAGTGGCAAACTTGTGAGAAAGTTTAAACTCTTCAAGAAGATGTATCAAATTTATGGGAAAATAAGTTGACAAGAAGCCCATGTGGGTAAACACAGATGGGACCCATGAGACAGCCCAATTTAACCTCTGATGGGGCCCACATGGACACGCTGCCTGTGTACGTCATCACTGAGGAGAGAAAAACATGCTGTCAGTCAACATCTGAGGCTGTTCAATCCACAAACACAAAGCGACAATCTGGAAAATGTGACGGGTTCCTGTCTCAGTGCTGTGTGCTGTTTGGAGGTCCCTGAAGATGTTTTTGTGTGTGCTGTTCACATTACAGTGACTGATGAAGAAATATCCCAAAGTAAACACATGTCCATTTGGCTGAAGAATCCCTGCTGTTGTTCTTCTAAACAACCCTGCTGCCCCTCCCGTCGCCTACTTCCCAGTGCATTGTGGGATGACAAACAAACAAGTCCTGGCGGAGGAGGAGTCCAATGTTCAGCCTCCACACCGGGGCTCTGTGGCAGAGTGTTTTTCAAAGCCAGCTGATGCACCAACGCTGAGTCACTCTCATGATGAATCAGTCCACGCTCACAAAGTCCACAGCGTGTCATTCTGTAACACAGCTGCGTGTTCAGTCAAATGTGTGCTTGAAGAATACACAACTGCGTTTGATCATTTGAAGGTGACATGGGTTTCCAGTTGCAGATAATGCTAAAACATAGGAGAGGATATAAAGAATATAAAGAGCTGTAAAATATTCAAAGATACCAGGCAGCATGCCCAAGTAGGCCTGAGGCTTTGAGGGTTTGTCTGCAGGCTCCCTCTTGACCAAATCTGTGTTTGGCCACATGGATTTTACGTGTGGCATAGGTAAGCAGGTAATATGCTTACCTGCATTAAACCCAACAGGGCCCCACATGGGTTTAATGAAGGTGAGCAGGTTTCAGTAACACTGGGGCCAAAAGTACAAGGAAAAAAGTCACAAATTTATTTTAAAAAGTCACAATTTTATGAAGAAAAAATGGAAATGTATGATGAAAAAGTCACAAATTTGATTGAAAAAATTGCTAATTTATGAGAAAAAAGCAAATTTCGGAGAAAAAAGTTGCAAAATTATAAGAAAAAAATACTAAAAATACTTGAAAAAAGTTACAAACTTACAAAAACATTAGCAAATTTATTAAAAAAAAAATTTATGAGGAAAAAATTAGTAAAAGTTGCAGATTTAACAAAAAAGCAGGAAATGTTGAGTAAATAAACTGAAAATTTACAAGGAAAAACTTACAAATTTAAGAGCAAAAAAACACCAATTATTGAGAAAAAGTTGGAAGTTTACAGTCATAAAAGTTTAAATATTTTGAGAAAGTTCCAAATGTACAAGAAAAATGTCACAAATTTACGGTAAAAAGTTGCAAGATGTCATATTCACCTCCAGGAGGCAGGTAAGGAGGATTCACAATGCAGTGTCACATAGTTTATTAACAAAAAAAAAAAAAAACAAGAAACAAAATAACAGCACGTGGGCTGGAAAACAACTTAGGACATGATGGATAAATAAACTTGCTGAGACACATGGGGCACAGGGTTACCAGCAGTGAAAAAACTCAGACACAAACATTAATGATGCCACACATATGTACACCGGGTAATCAACAGGACATGTGGAAACAAGCAAGATCAGCAGGGAAGTGGCTGCAGGTGTGGAGAACAGAACAGCCGGGGATGCACATAAAACATGACAATGAACCTACAGGGCAACAGTAGAGGAGAGATACAGAGAGGACCGACATAAACATGACTGTGAAAATGGCAATAACACTAAAGGGCAGGACCAGGGAGACCTAAGGCAAACACTGAGACCATAATGATAATCATGATAAACAAGGAATCAAGGTAAAACCAAGCTCAAAGTGAGAATGTGGCTATGAGCACGGGAAACATGAGGTCCTGGGAACTATAGATAAACAAATACAGGGGATAAGGTGAGACACAAACAATAATAACAACGGGGATGACACGACAGACTAAGGACCAGGGAGCAACACAACAATCACAGGGGATGAAGGGGAAGCACAGAAGACAAATAATGCAGACAATTAACATAAAATAATCACGGGGAGAACAAAAATTAACATAAAGCATGGATTATGACAGAGCCCCCTCCCTCAAGGGTGGATTCCAAACAAAACAAAGAACATCCAAATCGGGTGGGAGGAGGGGGACATAGGCACAGCGGGACAAAACCAGAACACAGATGAGAGATGAGACAGCAGGGAAGGCGCACCAGCCTCTGGAACAGCAGGTGGAGGCACACTGACTTCTTTAGCAGCAGGCAGAGGTGCACCAGCCTCTGCAACAACAGGCGGAGGCATACTGGCCACTAAATTGACAGGTGGAGGCGCACCGGGCTCTGGAACAGCAGATGGAGGTACACCTTCATCTCGAATAATCGTGGAGGCACGCCGGCCTCTGCAACGATCAGTGCAGGCACACCAGCCTCTGGAACAATCAGTGGAGCATGCAGCTCAGGTAATGGTGAAGGTGGAGCATGCAGCTCAGATGACAGTGAAGGTGGAGTTTGCAGCTCAAGCGAAGGTGGAGCGTGCAGCTCAGATGAAGGCGAAGGTGGAGCATGCAGCTTGGATGACGGCAAAGGTGGAGCCTTCAGCTCGGACGATGGCGAAGCTGTGGCGTGCACCTTGGAGACTGCTGGAACTGTGGCATGCACCTTGGAAACTGCTGGAGCTGAAGCATTCAACACCATCCCTGACACAGGCCCTTCAGGAAGAGATGGAGGATGGGTCAGTACAGGAGCAAGCAGTGAAGCCAAGTGGAGGAAGGCCAAAAGCAGATTAGAGCTGCAACTGAGTTCCCCCGTCAGGCGTAAGACAAGACTTTTTAAGTACAGCTGTTAAAAATACTAAGAAACAAGATGCTCTGAGATGCAGCAGCAGGCAAGGGCATCAGTGTAGCATCTGTGGGATCCAGCCCTGTAGGCATGACGGGCCAAACTGCAGGCATGACGACAGGGGAAATTGCAAACATGACAACCGGCACTGCAGCTGCTGTGAAAGATATAAGAAATTTTATTGTCATTGCACACCAAGATACAACGAAATTCTGCTTTGCAGCAATCACTCAGTAGCAGCTACAATGTAAAGCCTATATTAAATAAATATGTTGTGGTGGACACACTCATGGAGATTCTGTGACTCACATTTTAGGTCAGAACAAAGGCAGGAAGCTGCAGGAATATTAGCTTTGGTATGCAAGGCCTGAGACTGTGGGGGTGCAATTAAAGGATTAAGGAAAGGATGCATGGGAGACAGTGGAAGTGATATCATGGAGAGAAATGCATTGTGACTGTCTTTATAATGCAAAGTGGTCTGTGTGACATGTGATCTACAAAGGTGAAGTCCCTGATATTTAAGGATGAGAGTTTACTGTTTCATCCTCTTTTTTCTCTCTCTGCTTTGAGATGATGGTGTTGTGAATAAAGTTGACTTTGAGAGAGAACTCTGTCTCGTCATTTTCACATCACCACACTGGTGACCCGAGACGTATCATGGAAGAAGAAAATTCCCCCAGGCCAGCCGCATCAGGAGCCCCCAGCCAAACGAATGCCGCTACAGTCCAGCTACCGGACTTCTGGGAGAACAATCCGCGCTCCTGGTTCAACGCGGTTGAGGTGCAGTTCAACCTCCGGGGGATATCAGTAGATGCCACGAAATTCTACCACGTAGTCGCAAAGCTGGACAACAACACGGCCCAGCATGTGGAGAGCCTGATCTACCAGCCGCCGGACAGCGACAAATACGACGCGTTGAAGGCTGCACTCATCCAGCAATTCACCCCCTCGGCGGAGGAGCGAGCAGAGAGGCTCCTGGCACTGACGGAGGGGGAAAACGACATGCCCGCGAGCCTGATGGAGAAGTTGTTGAGGTTGAAAGACTCTGACGATGATCACTTCATTTTCACCCATCTCTTCCTCAGGACTCTACCGTCAGCAGCGAGAGCGACCCTGGCCAGTTTGCCACTGTTGGCCCTATGGGACTACCGCGCGCTGGGCCGGGAGGTGCAGTGGATTGTCAACGCCACCAAGCGGCGTGCAGCCACGGCTGCTGCAGCGGAACGCGGCGCGACGACCGGAGACGACAGGGGGCCAGAGGCAGCGGTGCCAGACTCACCAACGACGGCGGCGGCAAGGGCCAGAGAACGTGGACCGGACGTCCTTTGTTTCTACCATCGCCGCTTCGCAGAGAGGGCACGCAAGTGTGTACCGCCGTGCCAGTTGGGGGGTTCGGGAAACGCCAAGACCGGGGGTCGGTAGCAGCCGCGGCCCTCGGGGAAGAGAACAAGCTGCTCTACTTGTCGGACGCATGCTCGGGGAGGCAGTTCCTCGTCGACATAGGCTCCCAGTTGAGCTTCATCACACTTTCCTACGCGGACAGACTAGCTGGTTCCGGAGGTCCCCGGGTGATGGCAGCGAACGGCTCGGAGATTAAGACCTTTGGTGAGAAGACTCTGCTTCTGTCTCTACACGGCCGTACATTTGAGTGGACTTTTGTTGTAGCAGCAGTAATCTTCAATATGTTGGGGGCTGATTTTCTGTGCTCACATGGTTTGTTGGTTGATCTCGCTAACAGGCGCCTGGTTAATGCACTTTCTTTTGATTCTATCCCCTGTACAGCGCGAGTGGCCCCGCCTACACCACAAGCCAATGTCACAGCTGCAAGCGGTAAGTTCCACACACTGCTCACTCAGTTCCCAGCACTCACGGTCCCCACATTTTCGGCAACAGTCGCTAAACACGGGGTGGAGCATTTTATTGCCACTACCGGACCACCCGTTTTTGCAAAAGCTCGGTGCTTGGACGCAGTTAAACTAGCCATAGCGTGCGAGGAGTTCGCCAACCTGGAGAGGTTGGGCATTATCCGATGTTCAAACAGTCCGTGGGCTTCCCCCCTGCATATGGTCCCAAAAGCTGACGGATCATGGCGCCCTTGCGGGGATTTCCGCAGGTTAAACAACGCTACAGCACACGACCGCTACCCAATCCCACATATCCAAGATTTTTCCGTTCATTTGGCAGGGGCGCGCATTTTTTCTAAAATAGACTTGGTCCGCGGTTACCACCAAGTCCCAGTGCGCACTGAGGACATACCCAAAACAGCGGTAATAACACCTTTCTGTGTGTCCGTGATATATATTGAGTGAAAGGTGTGCCGGATCAGAAAGTTATCACCGGATCAGAAAGAAGAAGGAAGATAAAAAGACTCAAAATTGAGCCGCTGTTGCAAAAGGCAGCCAACTCGTGTGGCGCCGGAACCGGATATATATATATATATATATATATATATATATATATATATATATATATATATATATATATAAGAACATTTATTACAATAATCCTAATTATTGTGCAGATGGACTCAAAGTACTGAGGTAGTAAGGATGGGGGAGGAGTTCATAGAAAGAAGCTATGTTTGAGTCTGGTGGTCTGAGCTTGCATGATTCTGAGTCTGCCAGTGGGGAGGCTGGTGAACAAAGAATGTCCCAGTTGGGTAGGGTCTCTCTGGGTCTTTGTGGCCCTTCGGAGGAGACGGCTTGAGTGGATTTCATCCAGGAGTGGAAGTGGGGAGCCAATGATCCACTGGGCTGTCCTAACGACCCTCTGCAGCTGTTTTTGAAACCTACGTGGGAGAGCCCGCTGGGGCTGGAATACTCCATGGGGCTGGAGGAGGAGAAGAAGCTGGAGCATGGTAAGAGGATGGAGGCGCTGAAGCCAGAGGAAGCTTCTTCGTCGACTCAGGCTTCAGCATTGATGGTGGGGCTGGCGTTGGGACTGGGGAGAAGCACACTGTACCTGGTGCTGGAACCAAGGAGCGACGATGAGCTGACAGTGTCCGAACCTGGGGATGTTTCATCATCGGCGCAGGTTCAGATGTAGGAGCATAGCCTTTCACCTGCTCATGGAGGGCACGTTGGAGTTTAAACAGGGAAACAAGATAACCAATTAGCTCCGGTTTTCTCCGCAGGCTGGGTGGTTCCTGGAGTGTTTCCTCTGTGATATCCAGATACTCCAGCGCATCCCCCAGTGAATGGGAGGAAACGGCCTTGGAAACACAGTCCCTAATCAGCTCCAACCCCAACTGTTCCTCTGCGTCATTGCTGAAAGCCACGGAGTCCATACCTGCAGTGTTCTCATTTGGTGGCGACAGACAAGATGGCCGCTGCTGGTGGAAAAGAAGAGATGGCAGCTACTGGAGCGGACATGATGGCAGCTGCTGAAGCAGATGTGACTGCAGCCGCTGCTGACCAAGCTGAAATGGATCGTGGGGGAGCATAGAGAGGAGATGGCAAAGCCAGGGGATGCTTAGTCATCAGCACAGACCTCAGAGAAACAGATGAGTTCTTGCCCAGCCTCTTTAGTGGCTTAGAGGCTCGGGAACAATGAGATGTGGATGACGAAGCCAGGGGACATTTCACCGTAAGTGCAGGCTCTAAGCTTCTTACCAGTCTATGGAGCGAATCTTGCAGATTCAACACAGATACAAGCCATCCCACAAGGCCGAGATCACTCTGCAAACTGTCAAAATCCTCAATCACACCAGCTGCCTCATTCAGGAACCTCATAGCTCTCTCTGGTGTGTGGGAAGTCCCTGCATCAGAGATAAGCCCCTCAACCAGCTGAGCCACCCAGCACTCCTCCTCATCCAAGCCAAGGGCTACAAAGTTCATTCTTTCGGAGTCGTGTCTGGTGCCATCATTCTGTCATGTTCACCTCTGGCAGGCAGGTAAGGAAGACTCACAATGCAGGCAGAACCCCAGCATAACATGGTTAAACAGAAAACCACAAAACAAAATAACACGTGGGCTACAAAACAACTCAGGACATGATGGATAAGGCAAGGCAAGTTTATTTGTATAGCACATTTCATGTACAAGACAATTCAAAGTGCTTTACAGAAAAAAAAAACATCAGTAAGACTAAGGCTCAAGAGACTCAACAACTCTGGCAATACAGGGACAAGGTACAACATCGGACTGCTGAGGAATAAAGACAAATAAGCAGCCTTCCAGATCAGCCTTGCCAACAGGTTCCAGCCATTACTAGAGCTGATAGAAGACAGTGAGACAAACATAGAGACACAGTGGCAGCACACTAAAAAAATGTGGCAGGATAACTGTGAAGAAGTTCTGGGCAGGAAGAAGACTCAACACAATGAGTGGATCTCTGCAGACACCATCCAGAAACTGAAAGAAAGGAAAGGGAAGAAAACCATCTTGAACATGTGCCAGACAAGAGCAGTTAAAGCCAATGCATCACTGTGGAGCAATCGCTTGAGTGGAACTCACCCTTCTATATCAACTTCATAGGTTACAAGAAGGCCTTTGACAATGTAGACTGTGAGACGCTGTGGAAGTTGCTGAGGCATTATGGAGTTCCCAAGAAGATCATCTCCCTCATCCAATGCATTTACCAGGACATGAGCTGCAGGATCGGCATGCTGGCCAGCTGTCAGAGAGCTTGGAGGTGAAGACCGGAGTCTGCTAGGGGTGCTTGCTTGTTCCTCTTCCTCTTGGTCATCGATTAGATCATGAAGATCACAACAACAGGCAGAAAAAAACGGGATACAGTGGACACTCTGGACGCAGTTGGATGACCTCAACTTTGCTGACGACTTGGCACTCCCATCACATAACCACAGCCAGATGCAGGACAAGACTACTTGCCTGGAGACTACATCAGCCAGGACAGGACTTCAGACCAATAAGAAGAAGTCTGAGCTGATGAAGCTTAACACCATTACCAACACACCAGTCACAGTTGGAGGAGAGCCCATCAGAGAGGTGGAGTCCTTTGTGTACCTGGGAAGTGTGGTGGATCAACAGGGGATCATAGACCGAGATGTCACAGCCAGGATCGGCAAGGCAAGAGCAGTTTTTGACATACTGAAGAATATCTGGGCATCAAAAGAGATCTACACGAGTACCAAACTTCGCATCTTAAACTCTAACATCGAGTCTGTTCTACTTTACAGATGTGAGACCTGAGGGACGACAAATATGATACAGCAGAAGATCCAGAATTTCTTTACCACATGCCTGAGTTGCATCTTTAACATCAGGTGGCTGGAGAAGATCAAGAATGAAGACCTGTGAGAGCGAGTGAGACACAAACCAGTCACAGAATAGATTCTGTGGAGGAAGTGAGACTGGACTGGACATGCCCTCAGGAAACCAGCATCACATGCCAAGTCCTGACCTGGAACCCGCAGAAGAAGAGAAAGAGAGGCCAGCCTCGAAACAGCTGGAGACAAGACACTGAGGTCGAGCTGAAACAGCAGGGAACCAATTGGAGTGCAGTAGAGAGAGCAGCCCAGAACCGAGTACGATGGCAAGGGGTCGTCGATGGCCTGTGCTCCATGGTGAGCTATGGGCTTAAGTAAGTTACATTAAAACATTAAAACATTACAGGAAGTTGCAAAACAAATATATACAAATTTAAAAGATAACTAAAAAGTAAATTAAAGAGAAACAAAAACAAATTAGAATATGACAGAAAATGTGCAAGAAATAAAAGTTACAGTACATTGTAGGAAATTAACAATTGTTCTACTGAAAGGCCAGTAGAACAATTGAAAACTCTCAGCATCAGGGCTGCTGAGAGTTTCAGCAGCCCTGATAATTTCTGGGAGTTTGTTCCACATGTGAGGAACATAAATACTGATCTCTGCCTCATCATGTTTGGTTCTAACTCTGGGCACGGATAGTAGACCTGACCCTGATGACCTGAGGGCTCTGGGTGGTTCATAATTGATCAGCAGATCTGAGATGTATTTTTGCCCCAAACCATTCTGTAGTGATCCGCGCTGGGTGCCTCTGTTCACTAATTACCATTCCCAGCTGCGCTTACTTTAACACCTGCTCTCCCCAATTAGACACCCTTTATCAGGAGTGGATTCCTGCTCTCTGGCACGGAGACATCTACGCTCCTTGGGTGAAGTTCTCCTCGCCTCAACTCACCTGCTGCATCTACTGGGAGTCACGCCTCCCTTCTTCGCATTATCTCGACACTTGTCATCTGGGAGCCTCGCCTCCCCAACTAACACTAAGACTGTTCCCTCGGGAATCCTCACCTTCATCTCCAGCTTCTCTCCTTCTCTCTCCCCTGTGCACAGGTGGACTTCCCTCCTGGCAGCGGACTTACCCCTCCTCCAGGTGGCGGACCAGACCAGTGCACCATACGCACTCACTCCCTCTTCCCTTAGCTGGGGCTGCACCTTTTCCTTCTCCTTCACCTTGCACACTGCACCTCCGGAGCAGGACTCCGGCAACCTGGAGAAGACTGTTTGATTCTTCGGCGCTTCACCAACTCCTGTGCCCAGTAAGATTATCTATTATTCAGCACATTTGAGTCTCTGGGGTTGAACTGCTATTAATTCCCCTTCTCTTCTCCTCCCGCAGGGTTTCCACTTCTCTCCCGCTCTGCATTCACACTCACTCACTCATACACGCATTCACTATATTAATAAAAGATCATTGTGAGTTATAATAAAGTCTGTGTCTGCTTCTGGGTTTTCGTACAATCATGTCACATTCAGAGATGAATATTTTTCTCCCTATACATAAATGATATGTACATACATAAATGAGGTTCCAAGGTTGTCATAGCCAGGAGCAGCACTGGGGTTAAGCTCCCAGTGCTCATAAAATGCTCCTTATGGCATGCGTCTCTAAAAGCCTCTGACAGCTAAGTCCAACTCTTAGCCTGCCTGTGTGGTTTAGTCTCTAAGCCCGGCAGAACTGCTTTTACTAATAGGAGAAGGGGCGAGGGCCAATCTCTGGCGCCTTAAAACCAGATGCTCCGGGTAGATGGTGGCTCATCAACCTGGGAAGGTAGCCCATCTAGGGGAAGGTAAACCCTGATTTCAAACCTCCGCTGCCTTGTGGCACACCCGGTCACGGGAAAGGCTTCGGGAGTCAACCCTGAGGAAAAATCCGGAGTCGGAGCCCCTAAGGCAGTTCTCTGTTGTGCTCAACATCGTTCTGGCAGCTCCTGCAATGGCGCTGGTGCCAAACTGTAGCAGCCATGCTGTTCCTTTGGATTCATCAGTGATGTGGAGAGGGGGGACATGCTGCATGGGCAACATCTTGTCCTCCATATCTTCCTGCCCAGGCTTGAATCCTACCAACGCCCAACGCTGGAAGGTAGAACACCGGATCACTGGAGAGGACCCTCCAGCTTCGCCTTTGGCGTAGACAAAACATGGGGAATGACAGTTACCGGTTATAAGCCACCGCTCAATTGGCATAGAGCGCGGCGCCAGGGGTTGTTCCCGACGGTGGGAGGGATCATCGGATCTCACTGAACAGCTACCGCCCGCCTCAAACTGGGCATCCCCCAGCCAATAAGGTGTTGTCCCGCCACAGCTTGCTTTCCTCATTGGGTGCATGGGGATGAGGAGAAGTCCGAACAGCAGGCTGAGAACCTTCGCACCAGGCAAGACAAAAAAACAAATGAGACCAACTCTAAAACTGGGAACTTGGAATGTCCGCACTATGATGACAGGACTCACTGCTAACCTCAAGGACATCAACGACACAAGGAAGACTGCCATCATCAATAATGAGCTGAAGAGACTGGGAGTGGATATCGCCACTCTCCAGGAAACATGGTTGGCTGACGCAGGCACACTGAGAGAGAAGGACTACACGTTCTACTGGCAGGGAAAGGGCAGTGACGAACACAGGGAACACGGAGTGGGCTTCGCAGTGAAGAACACCTTGCTGAAGATGGTGGAACCGGGCAGCAATGGCTCTGCACGACTCCTCACCCTCCGCCTGAACACCACTCAAGACCCAGTCACCCTCGTCAGTGTGTATGCCCCAACACTGACAGCCACACCAGAGGCAAAAGACAAGTTCTACGAGAATCTCGCAACAACTGTCAGGATCATCCCCAACTCTGAACAACTCATTCTCCTTGGAGACTTCAATGCCAGAGTGGGTGCTGACCACGACTCCTGGCCCTCCTGTCTTGGACCATTTGGCGAGGGCAGAATTAACGACAACGGACAGCGGCTGCTCGAGTTCTGCACATATCACGATCTGTGCATCACAAACTCGTTCCTCAAGACCAAGCCCCAACACAAGGTTTCCTGGCTACAGCCGCGCTCAAAGCACTGGCACCAGCTGGACTTGATCCTGACCAGGCGCACCTCACTGAAGAACGTGCTAATCACCCATTCGTTCCAGAGTGCAGATTGCGACACAGACCATTCATTGGTGTGTTGCAAGGTCAAGCTGCAGCTGAAGAAATTCCATCGTGCTAGACAGCCTGGAAAGGCATGGATTGACACCAGCAAGATGGCCCAACCAGAACTTGTTGAGCAGTTTGCCTCCACCTTTGAGAAGGAATTTGGTGTACCACAAGAAGGAGAATCTGCAAAGCAGAAGTGGGAAGAGCTTCGAAACACCATCCACCGCACAGCCTTGGCTACCTTTGGGAGGAAGACCTTGAAGTCACAGGACTGGTTTGATGCCAAGTTGACCGAGATGACCCCCGTCATTGAAGCCAAGCGCTCAGCACTTGCTGAGTACAAGGAGTACCCAAACGAGAAGGATCTCCAGATTCTCAGGGCTGTGAGAAGCAAAGTTCAGCAGACTGCTCGGCGCTGTGCCAACGAGTACTGGACTCAGCTCAGCCAAGACATTCAAACAGCTGCCATAACAGGGAACATCCGTGGTATGTACGATGGCATCAAGAAAGCACTTGGTCCGGCTCAGAGCAAGACAGCCCCCCTCAAATCCTCCACTGGGGAGATGATCACAGAAAAGAACAAGCAGATGGAGAGATGGGTGGAACACCACTCCGACCTCTACTCCAGACAGAACACCGTGACACCGTCAGCCCTTGATGCCATCGACTGCCTGCCATCCATGGACAAACTTGACGCCGAGCCAACCATCGACGAACTCAGCAAGGCCATTGATAGCTTGGCCGCTGGCAAGGCACCCAGCAACGACGGCATACCCACCGACCTGATCAAGCACTGCAAGACCGCCCTACTGCTGCCATTGCATGACGTCCTCTGCCAGTGCTGGAAGGAAGGTGCCGTACCACAGGACATGAGGGACGCCAAGATCATCACCCTCTACAAAAACAAAGGGGAGAGAAGTGACTGCAACAACTACAGGGGCATCTCCCTCCTCAGCGTTGTTGGCAAAGTCTACGCACGAGTTGTTCTCGTTCGTCTACAGAAGCTTGCCGAACGTGTCCACCCCGAGTCTCAGTGTGGCTTCCGCGCTGAGCGATCGACGGTAGACATGATATTCTCCATCCGTCATCACCTTCATCAACCTCACCAAAGCATTCGATCTGGTCAGCAGAGAGGGCCTTTTCAAGATCCTGCCAAAGATAGGATGCCCACCAAAGTTACAAAGCCTCATCGAATCATTTCACACCAACATGCAGGGAATAGTGCAGCACGACGGCAATGTCTAAGAGCCATTCAACGTACGCAGCGGAGTGAAACAGGGCTGTGTACTTGCGCCAACCCTCTTTGGGATTTTCTTTGCTATGCTCCTGAGGCATGCCTTCAGCACAGCAACAGAGGGAATCTACCTGCACACAAGATCTGATGGCAGGCTTTTCAACCTCGCCCGCCTGAAAGCCAGAACCAAAGTATGCGAGGCTCTAATCAGAGACATGCTGTTCGCAGACGACGCTGCAGTCGCAACCCACACACAGCAGGAGCTTCAAACCCTGATGGACCGCTTCTCCCAGGCATGCAAGGACTTCGGGCTTACCATCAGCCTGAAGAAGACTACTGTTTTGGCGCAAGGCACGGAAGCACCACCAACCATCACCATCGACGACTACGAGCTGGAGGTCGTGAATCAGTTCACGTACCTGGGGTCCACGATCAGCAACAACCTCTCCCTTGATACAGAGATCGACACGTGGATTGGAAAATCAGCCTTCACACTCACTCGCCTCACCACACGAGTGTGGGAGAATCCCAAACTCTCTGTCAAGACGAAGATGGCAGTGTACAACGCCTGCATCATCAGCACACTGCTCTATGGGAATGAGACGTGGACAACATATGCCCGGCAGGAAAAGAGACTGAACTCCTTCCACTTGCGCTGCATTCGCCACATCCTGGACATATCCTGGCAGGACAAAGTGCCCAACACAGAAGTTCTGTCCCACGCCGGCCTTCCCTCCATGTTCACTCTACTCAGGCTGTGCAGGCTCCGCTGGCTAGGCCACATTCACTGTATGGAGGATGGCAGAATCCCCAAAGACGTCCTCTACGGAGAACTGGCGACTGGCAGGAGAGACGTTGGCCGCCCACAGCTGCGCTTTAGAGACGTCTGCAAGAGAGACATGAAGGCCCTGGAGATCAACACAGAGCGCTGGGAGGACCTTGCAACGGACCTCTCCAAATGGAGAGGCACCCTGACCAGACAGCTCAAGGCGGGTGAAGAGAGACTGACTGCTGCAGCAGATGAAAAAAGGACCCGCAGGAAGAACCGCCACAGACCCAGCAGCACGGAGACCACCCACAAGTGCGACCTGTGTGACAGGGACTGCCATTCGCGCATCGGCCTGTTCAGCCACAGGCGGTGCTGTTCCGGCAGAGTAGACGTTTAGGATTCTCTTCCATGGTCATCATAGACCGACGGAGGCCGACGACGATACATAAATGAGCTACCAAATGCATGCAGAAATATTTATATACAAATGTATGCAGATGACACGGTAACATTCACACCTGCATAAAAAATAAACAAAAAGCCACCTGTATTTTTACAACAGTGATAACCCAAATCCATGACTGGCTGAATACTTTATGTTTCCTACTAACCATTAAAAGTAACTGCATGATGGGGAGCAGCTGCAACTAGTTGAGGAATTTAACCCAATGACTGTGGATGGTGCTCCATTGTGCCATCAGCCCCTAGTGGTCAAGGTTTTTTCAAGAAAATATTCAGTTCAGATGTCAGAGATTTCCAAAGCTATAACTTGAAAGTGGTAAGAGATAATGGCTTCTCCTGTCACAAAAGGTAAATATACTGCTCAAAAAAATTAAAGGAACACTTTTTAATCTGAGTAAGATGGACTAGCCTGCCACAATTTCTTCACTTTAAGTTTTGGAGTGTTTTCATTTCCATCAAAAGACGTGGCATCTTTTCATTCTTAGCACATTATCCAGTCCATATCAGTGTAGATATCCAGCTTATTTTTTCCCATTAAAATCTGATGTGTTTTCAAAGTGTTCCTTTAATTTTTTGAGCAGTGTATTTCCCTTCATAAGCTAAATAATCTCTTTTTTGAATCATAGTTGGCAAATTTGGGAGCAAATGGTCCTTCGGCCGCAACCGAGTGCATCCACAGCAACTGGTAACGTCCATTTGTGCTTGTCTAAAAATTTCTTCCTCTCTGGTGTAAATAAGGATGCTTCTATGTCGGCCATAATTCCTCCAGGGCAAGAGCAGTAAGTTATACATGTCTGCCACCTTGTGAGGTGGAATTCTTAGTACAGCTGGGGAGTGTGGCACGTCATAGTCACAGGTGCAGTGCACGTCGCAGCACTGCGCCTGTCACAGTGGTGGCGCTATCCATTCATGCACTCAACAATGTTTAAGGGTTAAGTACCTCGGCTTGATTTTAGACTCCTCATTAACTTTCAGAAAAACACATCAAAGCATCTCAAACATAATCAAATTATATCTAAGAAATTTTAAACAAATTAGACCATCGCTGACAGTTAGTGTGGCCAAAATGTCTCTGCATGCAATTATCTTCTCACATGTCGATTGTTGTTTTACCAACTGGTCACTCACTGGTATAACCATAATCAAACCCACTGAATCTTTATACGAAAAAGCCATAAAAATCCTTGAAAAGCAAGATCTCACATATCATTGCTGTCACATTTTCAAGAAACACAATTTTCTTTCTGGTGAAAATTATAAAACTCTCAAATTCGCCTGTTCGATTTATAAAATATTAAATGGATATACACCCCCCACCCCCCCGGGAGAATATGTTAAACTGAAACTGTCACTGGTTCAACCACCAGAGCAATCACTAGACAAGACTGTGAGGTCCCCCACAGACGCACCATAGTTGCTCAATCTGTGCTTTCAGTGGGGCACCAAGATGTGGAATAATATACCACCTGCAACCAGAGAATGTACCACACTAAGCACTTTTAAGACACATTGTAAAAATTGGCTTTTAAACAACCAAAACTGTACCCATAACTAGTCGTTGCTCTGCGGCATACGCATATACCTATATGTATGTGCCCGTATCTTAACCTGCCAGGTACATAGGCCTGCGACAGACTACTATGATGATGATGTTCCGGTGCACCACACACATATGCCCCTCCTCTAGTTTGTTGCTGTCTGTTGTTGCTGTGAGGTACTTGGGTGCATGTGTGTGTGCGCACAGACAACACTTCATGCGTGTGACATTTGAATATTCTATTTTGTAACACCTTAAATCTTGCACTTTGTACAGTTTCAGTGCAGTTGTTCTGCTCATGTATGGTTGTTTGTGTGTTTTGTGACCTGCTACAGATGCAAATTAGCAGTATTGCTAAATCTGGCATACTTACATTTGTATTAATGTTCATTAGTATATAATGTTCCTTTCAAATAAACATTAAACTTAAACTATAAACCAACAGCAGTATTTTGAAATCTATTCTTTGACAGACAGGAAGCCAGTGTAAAGATCTGAGAGCTGGAGTTATATGATCTATTTTCTTGGTTTCTTGGATAAATAAACTTACTGAGACACACGGGGCACAAGGTTAGGGAAGTGGCTGCAGGTGCAACAGCAGGATGGGCGGGGATGCACAGATAATCACAAACAGGCAGGGGCAGACTTAGTCCATTTGCAGCCCAAGGCAAAGACACTAATGGGACCCTACTTTTTCTTTGTTCTACACTTTTTCAGGCCTTATTGAAATTCTACCTGAAACTTATTGTCCTCAGAAGTCTTCAAATGCTGATATCATTCAGGCATCAGGAATTACATCTGTAGAAAAACAAAGAAGTTTAACAAATTGAACGTAGACTCTTGTCTATTAAAAAAAAACAATTCACATGGAAAATCTGTTGTTTATTCACACTTACCAGCCCTTCAGGTTTTCACGATATTGCGATCGCACTAATTCCCACAAAATCAGGCCATTGCTGCATCTTTTGTGCTTTCTCACAATTCTGGCCAATCCTCGTCAACTTCCACAAATTTCGCCAATCAAATTTGTTCCTGAATAGCGCTCCAACGCTCAGTCTAACCAATCAAATGCGTTACTGCACTGCGCTCTGTTCTGTGTTTACATTGAGTATTAATAGAATACATCAGCAAAAAACAGAGTGTGTGATTTTTAAAAAAAATACTCACTCACGAGTTTTCCAACACCATCCTGTCCTTCGTCTCCACTGGCTCGCTAGTGAATGTCTCCCCACATCTCTGTCTTGACCGCATGTACAAAGTGCCGGGTTTGTGTTGAAAAAAGTCCATCTGCCTGAAAAGCACCCTGTTGCGGAAGCGCGCCTGAGGAGATACGCCGTAAAACCACAAACAAACGAGCAAACCTAACACTACAGCCAATGTTGTAACATTTTGTAGCACATCTTTAGAGGTAAAATCATTACAACATCTTGTCAGTGAGCTTTAAAGCTGTGAATCTCCGGTCTGGACATGGACCAACGTGCACCTGGCAAACCCCCAAGGAGAGCCCTTCCTCCCAGTAAAGGAAAGATGAGTATCTGATGAAACAGGTGTGTGTCAAAACGTGCAGCAGATAGACAGAGAGGTAGGAGTCAGGCACAGAAAGACAGAATATTCAGTAATTTTTCTCAGAAAAAAAAACAGACTTCGATAGACATTACAGAGCAACAGAATAAATTATTTTGTTTTTCTCTGCAGTCGGTACCGAGTGGTTGGGGACCACTGCAGTTAGTTTTCAAATGAAGCTGCTGCCGTAATTTCCAAATCTATGCTCTTTAACATGCATTCAATGCAATTTAGCTGTTGTCATGAATAATTATTTTTTCATCCTTTTTATTCAAGTTCTCAGCAAGAGTAGCCAACAGTGTTGGTCATTTTTATGATAAATTTATGAGTAGCTACTTCATTCCCACTTAATTGTGCTAAAGTCTGTATTTGGTGTTGCCCCAGAGTTTTTTCTGTATAGCAGAAGTCAAAAATCACTGTTTAATAGAATTTATTTTTACATTCCTGTGCTTTTCTTGTGGTGTATAGAATATCATTGCAGTACATTACGGAAAAAGTATCTGCTTCAAAATTTGGAATTCTTCCCACAACTTTTGGTGCAAAAAAATCTCAAAACTATATTTAATCTCATGTAATGTCATCTGCTGAGGCTGCAGATATCCTGTGCACAGCTGGGGAGCACAGCTGGTTATATTTAAATTTGACAGTGTGAGTCTTGGCCTCACATTTTGTTGTTTACCTCTACTATCATCAACCGGCATCACTGCTGCCTCCTCATTAACAACAGGTGCTGGTCATTAGCGTCATGTGTGCTCATACAAGCAGTGTTGCTATATGCTACTCGGGAGGGCAAGTTTCCTCCCAGTTGAAGTGAAAAAGGTTATTTTGATTAAAAAAAACAAATAAAATAAAAATTCTGTGCTTTCCCTTATAACTTCATTTTTATTTTGCTGCTATTCTACACACTGTGTGATTTGTTTACAATGCAACCAACGATACGCGCATGCGCATGTATCAAAGACACCATGGAAGAGTCCAACAGTCTGAGGAGAAGGGGGGAGGACCTTATGTTCATGATTTGATTTGCTGTTTTTTATATACTGGTGTTTCTTTATTTTGTTGGCCATCATGTTATATATGCTAAACATTTTAAAAAAACAATATATGGGGCTCCTAGTAGATCAGGGCCCTTAGCAGATCATGGCCTAAGGCAGTTGCCTACCTTTGCCTAATGGTAAGCCTGCTTCTGCAAACAGGGGATGCACATGAAACATGACAATGAACATAAAGGGCAACAGCACAGGAGTGATACAGAGCAGATCGGCATAAACATGAAAACAACAAAGGGCAGGACCAGGAGAGCTAAGGCAAAAACTGAGACCATAATGATAATCATGATAAACAAGGAATCAAGGTACAACATAACTCAAAGTGAGAATGTGGCTATGAGCACGGGAAACATGAGGGCCTGGGAACGACAGGTGAACAAATACAGAGGATACACACGAGACTTACACAGAAGACCAAGGGGAGACACAGCCAACAATAACAACCGGGAAGATGGGGACGACACGACAGACTAAGAACCGGGAAGCACAACAACAATCACAGGGGACCCAGGGGAAACACAGAAGACAAATAATGCAGACAATTATCATAAAATAATCACGGGGACAACAAAAATGAACATAAAGTGTAGGCATTATCCTACAACCATGCCCAGATTATGACAAAAGATAGATAGATAATATACTTTATCAATCCCAAACTGGGAAATTACAATGTAACAGCAGCATGATAGTTGACGACCAAAACAACAGAAACACACAGCAAAATAGACAAAGGGATTACCCAGGAAAGTAAAACTGCCTAAATAACATACAGTATATACATCACAGATGATGACCCGTATAGATAGATACTTACATCGTACTTGCTGTACAATACAGAACTATCAGGTGAAGGGTCCAATGTGAGGTACCAATTAGACTGCAAGGTGCAGTATGGCAGCATTTTTATGACCAGAATTCAACGTCATAGTGAGTTATTGAACAGTGAAATGGCATGTGGCGGGAAAGATTTCCTATACCTGGCCGCTGGGCAGTGAAGCTGTAGCAGTCTGCTGGAGAAAGTGCTCCGTTGTCTGTCCGGTGTGTGGTGGAAGGGGTGATCAGGATTGTCCATGTTTGATCGCAAATTGTTTAGTGTCCTCCTGAATGAATGAATGAATGAATGAATGAATGAATTTATTTTATTTCGGATAGTACATTACAGGTTAAAAGAAACTGTATAATATAACAACAAGGTCAAATTAGACAAAGACTCCTTCTACTATACAATTCCACGTGAGTTATCCGAAATGGGTGATGGCTGAAGCCACAGCTTATATTGCCCACCCATATTCCATCCAAGAATTCAAAGGAGAAAAAAGAGAAAACAAGACAAGAGCGATTACAATTTAAAACAAGGCTAAGACAAAATGTGACTGAGAGAAAAAGAAAAACTGAGCTAGTCTAAGTTAAGCGGTTACTATTCAAAAACAAATCTAAGACATAGTGTCACAAAGAAAAAAAGAAAAAAAACTAAGCTACAACACAACACAGGCTGGAAATGTCAATCCTTATGTGAGTTTACATGTCGTCTTGTAAATATGTTTGGAGTATTTCTTCCTTTAGTTTTTGTTTAAATTGTCCAAGCTTTGTACATGATTTTAATTCAGGTCCAAAATCGTTCCATAATCTGACTCCTTGCACTGAAATACAGTGTTGCTTGGTGGTTGTTCTCACTGTAGGCTTTTGAAATATACATGTTCCTCTGAAGTGATATCGTTTCTCCCTTGTTTGGAACAACTTTTGGATATTTGCGGGCAGTGATAGATTCTTCACTTTGAACATTATTATTGCGGTTTTAAAGTCAATCAGATCTTTCAACTTGAGAGTTTTTTGTTTAAGAAAAAGTGGGTTTGTTGGTTCCCTGTAAGCTGCTTTGTTGATTATTCTAATAGCTCTCTTTTGAAGCATAAAGAGTGGATATATGTTTGTTTTATATGTATTTCCCCATACTTCATTACAATATGTCATGTATGGGAGTATTAATGAATGATACAAGGTGTATAGTGTGGGTTGATTCAGCAAATTTTTCACTCTGTGTAATATTGCAATTGATTTGGATACTTTACCTTTTATATAATTAATATGTGGCTTCCAACACAGTTTGTTATCAATTATTACTCCAAGGAATTTAGTTTCGGATACCCTTTCAATCTCTACACCATTTACACTGAGTTTGGGTACTGGGTAGTTGTGATGGTTGTTAAAGACTATAAATTTTGTCTTGCTTAAATTGAGCGTTAATTTGTTTGAATCAAACCACAGTTTAAGCTTTCCTAATTCCTTTCCGAGTGTATCCAGAAGTTGTTCCAAATTGTTTCCACTGCATAGCAGATTAGTGTCATCAGCAAACAATATTAAGTCCATTTTTTCTGAAACTTTACATATATCATTTATATACATATTGAATAATAATGGTCCCAAAACTGAACCCTGTGGGACTCCACAGGTGACCTTCAGTAACTCTGAGTTTTTGCTGTTAACACATGCAAACTGATATCTATTCTTTAAGTAACTACTTAACCAGGACAGTGCTACCCCTCTAACACCACAATTTTGTAGTTTCTTTAATAATAGATTGTGATCTACTGTATCAAATGCTTTTTTAAGATCCAGGAATACTCCAACTGAATACTCTTTATTTTCAATGGCTGTTGATATTTTTTCTGTAAATTCCATTAAGGCATATGCTGTTGTCCTTTTGTGTCTGAACCCATATTGCTGCTCACACAATAAATCATTCTTCAGTATGAAGTTGTCAATTCTCTCATAGAATATTTTTTCAAGTATCTTGGAAAATTGCGGTAATAGTGAAATTGGTCTGTAGTTGGAGAGTTCCCCTCTGTCGCCTGTCTTGTAAATCGGAATTACTTTAGCTATTTTCATTGCATTGGGAAATATACCTGATTGGAGAGACAGGTTACAGATATACGTCAGTGGTTTCACTATGCATTCGATAACAGTTTTGACTAGTAGCATGTCAATACCATCGCAGTCAGTAGATGTTTTACTTTTGAACGATTTAACAATTTCAATGACCTCTCTTTCGTCTGTGTTCTTTATGAAGATGGTGTCTTTTACAGCAGTGTTATTGCATATTGTATCACCTGTAGGCGCCGTAGTGGGTATTTCTCGGGCCAGTTTAGGTCCACTGTTAACAAAAAAGTTATTAAATTCATCTGCAGGTGAAGCTATATTCACATTCGGAGTCGATTTATTATTTTTTGGAATATTAGTTGGGTAGCTAGTATTTCTGCTTTTATTTCCAAGGATACTGTTGATTATTGTCCATGTATTTTTAATATTGTCTTTGTTTTTTTTCCAGTTCTTTACTGTAATAGTCTCTTTTACTGCATCTTATTATATATGTTAACTTATTTTTGTATGTTTTATACCGTTGCTCTGCTTCTTTTGTCCTTTTCTTTATGAAAGCTTTATATAATAAATTTTTCTTTTTACACGCCTTTTGTAGTCCTTTGGTTAACCATGGCTTGTCAGTAAATTTGTGTTTAAGCTTTTTTTTAACTAATGGGCAGTTTTTTTCATAAAGAGTGGTTACAATGTTTATAAATGTGTCATAGGCTTCATTTACATCTGATACATAGACTTCTGTCCAGTCTTGCTTCAGCAAGTCCTCTTTAAAAGAACTGATTGCGTTTGGTGATTTGTGTCTGAACGATTTTGAGATTTTTTCTGGGTTGGGCCCCATGTGGCCATGGATAAGTGCAAAGATTGGCAAGTGGTCGCTTATATCATTTATCAATAATCCACTTTCTATTTTCTTATCGAGAACATTGACAAACAGGTTGTCAATAAGTGTAGCAGAGTGAACTGTGATTCTACTGGGATGTGTTATTGTGGGATATAGACTCATGCTGTACATAGAGTTCATGAACTCTGTAACTACATTTTGTTGATGTGGATTGAGTAGGTCAATATTGAAATCTCCACAAATTGCTACCATTTTCTTACTAGTAATATTATTGTACAGCTCGACTAATTTATCTCTGAATGTCTCAATGCAAGTTCCCGGCGTTCTGTATATGCAGCTTATGATTAGATTTTTTGTTTTGTCTAGGTCAATCTCAACAGTAACACATTCCAAAATCCCTGGTAGTGCTGAGGACATTTCATTTACAAGCTTACATCTATACAGGTCATCAATATACAGTGCAACACCACCACCCTTTTTTTGAGATCTGTTAATGTTAAACATCTGATATCCCTCTATTGCCATCAGGGGAGCCTGGTCTTCGTTAAGCCAGGTTTCCGAGACTGCAATGGCTGTGAATTTTCTGTTTAGCTGTTTTAAATAGTCCTGAATCTGTGAGAAGTTTTTGTTAAGACTTCTGCTATTGAAGTGTATTATTGACAGTTTACCATCTAATTGCACTTGACTTTTGAATTGCTTTTCAGTGTAATATTCACAGTGGTTATGAATATTATTGAAAAAGTGGTTATCAGGATCAATATCATTCTCCATCTCTTGTGGTTTATGTTCAGCATAGTGGCATATTTTTAGAGTTTGAGTTTCCTCACTCTGTGTTTCATAGTCATTGTTCATTTGTATTTATCTAAGTCAGTAGCATCTCTGATCATTATACTTTTTGCTTGCTCAGGTGTTCCATTTAGTTTAATCCAAATTCTACAATTTCTTGTCCAGGTTGACTGTATCTTATTTTGTTTTTTTTAGCATCCGTGCCTGCCTTGCTAATTCAGCGTTTTTTTTTGTCAGGTGTTCATTTAGGTAAACTTGAGTTTCCTTTAGTTTTTTGGCCTGCCTCAGTATGTCATTTTTCACCCTCCTGTTCACAAAGCGCATCACAATTGATTTCTTTGTTTTGTTATCTTTCTTCGGTAAAGCATAACAGGCTGAGATCGCATTGGCTTCTACTTTAATGTCTTTATCATTAAGGAACTGAAGCACTTAGTTTTCTAGGGACATTGATTCACTTATGGAAGCATGTTCACCACTCAGTCCTGTTGCGGCATGGGCGTACGACTGATATCTGATGTCTAGTCCACTTATAACTAGGTCATCAATGCGAGAACCTTGTTCAAGATCCTCGACGCGTTGCTCCAAAAGACGCCCGTGTTGCTCCAGGTCCATAATTTTTTTGTCTTTTTCTTTTATTATTGAATGTAGGGCTTGTACCTCTTGTATTAGGTTTATTATTTTGGCCTGTTGGTTAGTCATTTTGGCCAATTCTTCTAACACAAAGTCCTCTCCACCACAGTCTCAAAAGTCTCTGGCCTGAGACCAATAACAGAGTCAGCCCTCTTGATAATCTAAGATTACAGTTAAAAAGTGGCAAATTTATCAGAAATTTCCAAAAATGGAAGAAAAATTTAGCAAACTTGCAAGAAAAAAGCCACAATTTTACAAGAAAAAGCAAATTTTGGGGAAAAGGTTGCAAATTTACAATAAAAAAGTTTAAAATTTATGAGTGTTTTGTTTGCCCCTTTCGGAGCATAAATGAGGCACCACTTGCCTGCAGTGAGTTTGGTGATTTAATAGGAAATAATAGCAAATACAAACACTCACTTCGGGGGGTGGATATGCTAAAAGCTAAGGATGAGGCCCAGTGGGGTGATAACGCGAACATAAAGAGCAGAGAGTCAATAAAACAACTTACATATACTTGCGAGGATGAAACCTTAGGCAGAAAATGGACTGGAGTCAGGGTAGGGGACTTCAGCCTAAGTTGGGTGAAGACGCAGCGAGGAATAAGCCTCGTTCGCTAACTTAAATAATGCTATAAATCTCAAAGCACAAACAGGTGATGAGTGAATGCAATCAATAAAACATAAACAGCTGTAACAGGCCGCTAGCAGACTGACAGGCGGAAGTCCTGTCGCGGCACTGTTAAAATAAAAGCACAAACCAAATGACAAATAAACAGAACTAAATATATACACAGAAAAAGAATAATCTGTACTGCACTTGGGTCTTTGATTATAATCAAAGACCCGAGCGCAGTACAGATCCACGCTCGGCATCATGACAATGCCCCTCTCTTAAGGGGTGGATCTCCATACAGTAACATCAAAAAGAAAAGGAGAACACCCCTCCCCCAACCAGTCATCATCATAGCAGTCTGTCGTGGGCGACAATGACTGTTTCATTTAGGTATGATCAGATTCCTCCACACAGCTCTGCCCTTAGCCTTCCACTGCCAGGAACTCCTGTCTATGTCCAACTTCTTCAAGTTTCTTTTTACAGTGTCTTTAAATCTGAGCCTTGGTCTACCCTGATTGTGTTTGCCCTTGCATAACTGTGAGTAGAGCAACTGCCAAGGGAGATGCTGGTGGTCCATCCTCTCAACATGTCCGAGCCATATCAGGTTCATCTGTATTAGCATGTCCTCCATTGATGGTAGACCAGCTCGTTTCAACACTTCTATGTTGGTTATCTTGTCTTTCCATGAGATGTTCATTATGGCTCGAAGGTGTCTCATCATGTATGCGTGGAGTTTCTTCACCTGCACTCTGTAGACAGTCTAAGTTTCAGCACTATACAATAGAGTAGCCAGTACTGTTGCTCTGTACACTTTACATTTCACATGGACAGACATGTCGATTGTTCCACACTCTCTCCCTCAAGTTTCCAAACACAGCGCTCGCTCTTCCCATTCTTAGAGATAGTTCATCCTCCAGCTGAGCATTCTCTGAAACAGTGCTACCTAGGTACTTGAAAGTCTTGCACTTGACTAGTGGCGCTGAACCAATGCTGATCTCTTCTGGTAGAGATGTTGATGATTGGAACTTTGGTGGTTGATAAAGGCACTCTGTCTTCTTGATGTTGATTTGGAGGCTGAATTGGCTAGCTGCTCTTGCAATTTTCTCCACTAAAGATTGCATATCTTCTACACTGTGTGCAATTAGAGCACTGTCGTTGACAAAGAGCATTTCTCTTACTACCTTTATTGATGTCTTGCTCTTGGCTTTAAACTGTGCCACACTGAACAAGTCTGCTTTTTTCCTTGTTTGAATGTATACTCCTTCTGCGGTGTCTTTGAAGGCCACCTCAAGCATGGCTACCAGATATAGCGAGAGCAGTGTAGGTGCCAGCACACACCCTTGTTTCACCCCATTGCTTACTGAAAAGTCTTTAGATACTGAACCACTCATTGTCACGTTTGCTTGCATACCTGTATGGAGTGCTTCGATTAGGCTGACAAACTTCTCTGTACAGCCATATTTCTTGAGTACCTGCCAAAGTCCTTGTCGTGAAACAGTATCGAAGGCTTTACTGAAGTCTATCAAGACTACATAAAGCGACATGTTCTGTTCGATACACTTTTCTTGAACCTGTTTCAAGCAGAAAATCATGTCCATTGTGCTTCTTCCACTTCTAAAGCCGCACTGGGTTTCTGGTAGTACATTCTGCAAGATATGTTCATTGAGTCTGTTCAGTAGTACACGTGAGAGAATCTTAGCAACAGTGGCTAGCAGTGATATACCTTGGTGATTTCCACAATCTTTCCTGTCACCTTTCTTGAACAAAGGCACAATACTTGCATCCTTCCAGGCTTGAGGTACTTTCTGTCCATCCCATATCTCTTGGATGAGCTTGTGCAGGCAGTTGGTCAGCTGAACACCACCAAATTTCCACACTTTTGCTGGAATTCCATCCCTTCCTGGAGCTTTACCATCCTGTGTTGTCCTGATAGCTGCAATTAGTTCATCAAAATTTGATGGTTCATCCAGACTTGATACAGCTGGTCGCTGCACTAGAGCTTCTTTAGCCTCTTTAGTGAGATCTCCAGGGTTGTTTAGTAGTTGGTCAAAGTAGTCTGCAAATCTGTCCAGGATCTTGTCTTTCTCCTGCAAAACCATTTCACCATCCATAGCCTTTAGTTGGATCAATCCTCTTGGTTTAGGGCTGTAGATTTCTCTCAAACCTGTGAAGAATGTTTTCATGTCCTTTCTGTCTGCTGCAGTTTGAAGTTCCTCCGCTTTTTCATCCCACCAGTTGGACTTCATCTCTCTGGTGCACTTCTGTAGCTCACTCTGAGCCTTTGAGTATCTCTTCTTCTTCGACCTTGTGTTACACTGTAGGTTTTCCTGCCTAGCTGTATTCCTCGCTTCTAGTAGTTTCTTCAGGTGTTCATCATGCTCATCAAACCAATCTTGATGTTTCGTCTCAGGGTGGCCTAATACATCACTCGCAGTCTGATACACCGTATCCTTCAGTGTTGCCCATTTCTCTTCTATGTCATTCTCTGAGTTGCTGCTGACCAAGTCCTTCAAGTTTTCATCCATTTCCTGTGTAAGTTCTTCCTGCTTCTTTTGGCCTTTCAGTGCACTAGTGTTTAGCTTCTGTTGTGGGTTTGCACCCGTTCTGCAGTGCTGTTTTTGTCTGCAAATCCTTAATCTAGATCTCAGCATAACATGGTCAGTACCACAGTCCATGCCTCTCATTGCTCTGGTGTCCAATACATACCTTATGTCTCTCTGCCTGACTATGATGTAGTCTAATAAGTGCCAGTGCTTGGATCTTGGGTACATCCATGTCTTCTTGTGTGTGTCCTTGTGCTTAAATAGAGTGTTGGTTATCACAAGGTTGTACTCTGAACATAGTGCAAGTAGAAGTTCTCCATTAGCATTGCCCTTGCCTACTCCATGACTGCCTAACACTCCTTTCCATTTCTCAGTGTCCGAACCAACTCTGGTATCAAAATCTCCAACGAGTGTCAGCCTGTCATCAGTCGGTACATGCCTGATAGTTTCACGTAAATCACTGTAGAACTTTTCCTTCACCTCCTCTGTGTTGGTCATTGTTGGGGCATATACACTGATGAGTGTGGCATGCATCTTCCGCTGTAGTGAGAGTCTCATAGTCATAATCCTGTCATTGATTGGCACCGGTTCCTCATCAAGCATTGCTGCTATCTCCTTTCTAACTGCAAAGCCCACTCCTGCTTCTCTCCTTTCTTGAGTGATTTCTCCCACTCCAAAAGAAGATGTACCCATGGCTTTCCAAGCTGTCATATCCAGGCAATCTTGTTTCATTAAGTGCAGCTATGTCTACATTGTACCTGTTCATTTCCAGGGCCACAAGTGCGGTCTGTCTTTCTGGGCGCTGTGATGTTGTTCTGTCAAACAGAATGCGTACATTCCATTCTGCTACACACAAGGCTGCTGTTTTCCTCTTCTTTTGTCACCCTGCTCCTAGCTTACTTTTCGCTGCCTGTCGGAGTGTGAACAGATCAGCGCGGACCTTGAAAGCCCGGGTGACGTCCGAGCCGGTATGAGTTGCTTTCTGCCAACCAGTAACAGCTACAACAACAAACCCTGGGAGGGCGGTGGGGGGATCCAGGCCTGGAGGAAGAGACACAAAAACAAAACAACTCAACAACCTACAACCATAACCCAACAAACAGAATATGATGAGAACTGGGTCATATATAATAAATAGAGAAACAGTTCAGGTGGCCTCGCGGCATCCTGGCTCCACCCGACCATCAAGTGGAAAAGGCTGGACAGCTAACCAAGTCCGCAGAGATCCCAACAAAAAGAAAAAAGTTTGGGGGGCCAACCGAAATCCCAGGACCACCGAGCAGCCAGATGGAATGAGTCCGGTGGCCTGCCTGAGAACATTGACCACTCAACCCGGCAGCTCAGTTTTGCAGGCGGCCGGCCAGTGTTCTTAAGCCACCAAGACCGCACGGGTGAATCAGGAGATGGCTTTCCAACCGGGTGGCCTAATAACAGGAAGCTGGACCGGAGGAGGGGGACCCCAGTGGCGTCTGGTGGAGGAGAAGGGAGGAGAGCCATGACGGCATCAAGCTGGAGCTTAGCAGCACCCACAGTGGACCCCGGCTGGGCCAACAAAGCATCCACGGTGACCCCAGACTGGAGCTCAGCAGCACCCGCGGTGGACCCCAGCTGGGCCAATGAAGCACCCACGGTGGCTCCAGGATGGAGCTTAGCTGCACCCTCGGTGGACCCTGACTGGGCCAATGCTGCACCCTTAGAGGAACCTGGGCTGGAAAGTAGCACTCACGATGGGCCCACGCAGGAGTGCAGCACCCACATAGGACTGACACTGGGACATAGCATCCACGCAGGTCCCCGAACTGGACGCAGCACCCTTGGAGACTCAACCTGAGGAGGGACCCAAATGATGGCCTCGGGCAGGGGGGAAGCTGCACCCTGGACAACCTCTAGAGGTGAACCCAGACCCTTGGAAACCTCAGGCGGAGCTGGATCATCTCCGGTGACCCTGGATCATCTCCGGTGACCCTGGAGCCATCTTCAAGGTGATCCTGGAAGAAGGCGCAGAGACAGCAGAGAGACAAAAGGGTCACCGGCAGTGGCAGAGCCCGGCGAGGTGAGCTCGGATGCAGCGACGATCAAGGCAGTAATGGTGATTCAGGTTCAGTCCTCAGGGGGCCCATCTCAGGTTTCCACTTAGCTGCGGTGGCCTCTGCAGCTGGCATGATGGTCTTGACAGTCCTTGAGCCCCCCGGTGATGTCACCCACACCGATGGCTCACTTGGTGCGGTGACAGGAGGTTCGCTTCTTGCTGGGGCTGAACTCTGCTCCGGTGATGCCTGGGGATGCTTCGACGTCGGTTCAGGGGTGCAGACAGCCCTCCTCCTCTGTCTGTATCATGGCTACGAAGCTAGAACCAGGCTCTCCAGGCCCTCAGGCTTCTCCTCCGTCCAGCGGCTTGATCCTGGACTCGGCAGACACTCAAGGGGTATATGAGGCAACACAGAGGTAGCAAATGATTTTTTTGTGGCTGCAGCAGGTGGTGATAGCTCAGTGGACTGAAAAGCCTGAGCTTCACCCCCAGGAATCAGACAAGGTAATTCACCAAAATGATATTTAGAATGGAAAAAAAAAACAAAAAACACTTGCCTGTTCTCTTGGAGAACTGCTGCAGCAGGCTCAATTTTCTCTCTCTCCGTAACTGTGGAGGTCATGGGCCCCTCTGAAAGATGAGGAGGAGCCGCTCCAGCAGGCATGGTCACAGGCAGAGCCAGGGAAGAAACAGCTGGGTTCTCAGCAGCGAAGGAAGACGTCATAGAGGAGGGGGTAACAGCTGCGAATACCCGGGAATGGGAGGCTGGTGAAACAGCCGACGAGGGAATCGCAAGTGCTGCAGCTGCTGATTTTCAATTCAATTCAATTTGATATAGCCTACAATTAGGGAAGGATCATGTGTTTCTGAACCCTCCCTTAGTTATGCTGCTAATAGGTTTAGTCAGCCGGGGGACCTCCAGTAATGCACTGGGCCTCACTCCTTTCCTCACTCTCAATGATTTTTTTTTTGCTGGTCATTAACATTTGTTTGTTCTCTCCCATAGATTGAGTCCCCATTGTGCTGTTTGCTCTCTACATGTCTGTTCTTTTCATCTTCTCTATCCCCTCACCCCCCAGCCAGTCGCAGCAGATGACTCCCCTCCCTGAGCCTGGTTCTGCTGGAGGTTTCTTCCTGTTAAAAGGGAGCTTTTCCTCTCCACCGTCGCCAAGTGCTTGCTCACAGGGGATCGCCTGATTGCTGGGGTCTTTCTGCAACTGTGGGGGTTCCCCCTACAGTTGATAGTGCTATGAGATGACTGTTGTTGTGAAATGGCGCTATATAAATAAAGTAATCTGAACCTGAACCTAAATAAAGTTGAATTCAATTCAATTCAATTCAATTCAATTCAATTCAATTCAGCTTTATTTATAATGCGCCACATCACAACAAAAACTGTCTTGTGGCGCCACAGTGCAGAAAAAAACCCCACACAGTCACAGAAGGACCCAGCAATCAAACGATCCCCTATGAGCAAGCACTAAGCGACAGTGGAGAGGAAAAACTCCCATTTGGAAGGAAGAAACCTCTAGCAGAACCAGGCTCAGGGAGGGGCAGTCGTCTGCTGCGACTGGCTGGGGATGAGGGGATAGGGAGGATGGAAAGGACAGACATAAAGAACATAGCAGTAAGATGCCAAGGACAATAGTGGAGGTCAACCAGCAGTACGGATCAGATAACAATAGAACAAGAGTGGGGTTAAAAGACACAAAAACCCTCCTAAAACAAAAGCTATATTAAAAAGGAAGGATTTTACCCTGTTTTTAAAAACAGAGACCGAGTCTGACTCCCGGACCCAGAGTGGTAACTGGTTCCAGAGAGAAGGAGCTTGGTAGCAGAAGGCTCTGCCTCCCATTGTACTTTTGGAGATTCTGGGCACCACAAGTAAGCCAGCATTTTGGGAGCATAATGCTCTATTAGGATGGTAAGGTAATATCAGATCTTTTATATATTGGGGGGCCAGATTGTTAAGAGCTTTAGAAGTAAGAAGAAGGATTTTAAACTTGATTCTTAATTCAATGGGAAGCCAATGGAGGGAGGACAGAACCGGAGAAATATGATATCTTTTTCTAGAACCAGTTAAAACTCTAGCAGCAACATTTTGAATCAACTGAAGATTTTTTTTAAAGATACTTTAGGACAACCAGATAATAGCGAATTACAATAATCTAATCGCGAACTGACAAAGGCATGAATCAGTTTCTCAGCATCACCCAGAGACAAGATGCTCCTGACCTTGGCAATATTGCGCAGATGATATAAGGGGGTCCTAGAAACAGTTTTAATATGTTAATTAAAGGACAAATCCTGGTCAAAAATCACTCCAAGGTTCCTCATACAACTGTTCGGCGTGAGAGTGGCCGCATCTAAATTAAAGGCATAATCTGAAAAGGAATTTCTAAGATGTTTTGGGCCAACAACAATGACTTCAGTCTTATCAGAGTTCAATAGTAAAAAATTACAAGTCATCCAAGCTTTAATGTCCTTAAGACAGGCATCTAACTTGGCCAACTGATCACAATCATCGGGCTTCATTGACAGGTATAGTCGTGTGTCATCTGCGTAACAGTGAAAATGTATACAATTCTTTCTGATGATATTGCCCAACGGGAGCATATATAGACTAAAAAGAGTAGGGCCCAACATAGATCCCTATGGAACTCCGTGAGTGAGCTTAGAGCTGGAAGAAAATCCATCATTGACATGGACAAACTGAAATCTATCAGACAAATAAGATCTAAACCACTGCAACGGAGTTCCACCGAGTCCAACAAAGTGTTCCAATCTATCAAGTAGAATGGCATGATCGATAGTGTCAAAGGCTGCACTGAGATCTAAAAGAACAAGAACAGAGACAAGTCCATTATCAGATGCAGTCAGGAGGTCATTAGAGACCTTCACTAAGGCAGTTTCAGTGCTGTGATGAGCTCTGAACCCAGATTGAAACACCTCAAACAAACCAACTCCCTGCAAATGGTCAGATAATTGCACAGCAACCACTCTTTCCAAGATTTTTGAAATGAAAGGCAAATTAGAGATTGGTCGATAATTGGCCAAAACTCCAGGATCGAGCGTCGTTTTTTTAAGTAAAGGTTTAATTACTGCAGTTTTAAAAGCCAGTGGAACATAACCCAGAGTTAAAGAAGAATTAATGATAAGAAGAATACGGCTACCAATAATTGGGAAAACAATTTTAAATAACTTGGAAGGAATAGGGTCCAGAAGGCAAGATGAAGGCTTAGAAGAGGAAATTATTTTATCCAACTCTAAGAGGTCGATTGGAGTAATCCAATAATCCAGATATCAATTGAGGGAGTTGCAGTAGTTAATGTACTAGAGTTAACGGTAGGAAGAATCTGACTGATTTCATCTCTAATAGATAAATTTTTTTTTTTTTTATTTAAGTTTTTGTAAAGGGTATACAGGTCATTACAGCATTGCATTGTTTACATTTTCATCACATGTTCCCTTATTTTTTGCTATTTGACAACATTGGTAGGATAGTTATTACAACACCCCCCCCCCCCCTTTTTTTTTTAAAGTGAAAGAAAAATTGAAATTAAGGAGAATTAAATAAAAACAAAACAAAACAACAAAAAAAACCGAATAAACAAACAAACAGAACAGCAAAAAACAAATAAACAGAAAATTAAGTAATTAAAAGTAAAAGAGCATCTGAGTAGCGTTGGAACAAAGAGCGGGACCATCATTGAAATGGTATTTGTCAAAGATTAGATCTAATGGAAGACACATGCGATCCAGGGTTGCCAAGAGTTCATGAACCCATCCATGTCCTGTCTCAGTGCGAATGTCAACTTTTCCATCGAGTAAATGTCTTGAATCACGTTAATCCAATCTTCAGGTGTAGGACAGTCCTTCAGCATCCATTTTTTAGTTAGGGCTTTTTTACTTGCCAATATTAAAACATTGAATAAGTATTTATCTCCTCGTCTTTCCAGTGAGTCCGGTAGTAAACCCAAATACAAAGTTACAAAAGAAAAGGGAACTGTTATTTTGAATATTTTCCCCAATATTGTCTGTACGTTGGTCCAATATTGGTGGATAACTGGGCATGACCAAAACACATGAAAATGATTTGCAGTCTTTTCACCACACAAGCGCCAACAGTTCAACCCCTTATGGGTAAATTTGTTTTGTGCAGGTGTTCTGAAAAATCTTACCAAATTTTTCCATCCAAATTCTCTCCACTGCAGGGAAGAGGTACTTTTCCATTGCTGTTTATTTAGCTTTTCCCATATTTCCAATTGTAAAGTGAAATTCCCCTCTTTTTCCCATCTCTCTTTTATATATGATGTGTTGTCTCCTTTTAAGTCTTGAAGACCTTGGTATATTTTAGAAATGTATCTGATCCCTGGGATCCCTTTATATGCCATTAAGAAGACCTTCAGAACACCTGACTGGGCCCTTTCCAAATCCTCCTTTTTAAGTATATTGTTTATGTGGTGTCTAAGCTGAAAGAACCTGTAAAGATCTTGATTTATTAGACCTTGTTTTTTCAAATCTTCAAAACTTCTTAAAGTTTGCCCCTTAAAAAAATCGTAATATTTTATCAGCCCTTTCTCTTTCCACTATTTAAATCTAGTGTCTGTTTTATTGGGGGTAAAGTCTTGATCATAGGCAATCCATTGCAGAAGTCGATAGGGCTCTTTAGCTTGATTCTCTCTGACTATCTTAAACCAAATTTTTAGCGGGGTCTCTATCCACGGGTTGGTGTTATTCAAGAGTTTAGTTAAGGCATTGTTCCCTATTATCGCCTGTAGGGGGATGTCACTTGTTATTTGGCATTCCATCTCCTTCCATTGTGCAGTGTAGACTGGGTTACATATCTCTACTAAAGTTTTAATTTGTGCAGCTATAAAATAGTCCCTGATATTTGGCAGCGCGAGCCTACCTTTGTCTTTGTTTAGCTGTAGGGTTCTATATCTGATTCTAGGTCTCTTACCCTGCCATATGAATCTTGAGATCCTTCTGTCCAGCTCCTGCCATGTTTTTTTGGGAGGTTCTACCAGTATTGTTTGGAAAAGGTATAGAAGACGTGGAAGTATATTCATTTTGACTGCTTCAATTCTTTGTGCAGTACCTAAGAATGGTATCATATTCCATCTTGCTAGGTCAGATTTTATTTTAGTCACCAGTGGATCATAGTTTAGTGTTATAATTTTGTCGAGTTGTTTCGGGATATTGACCCCCAGATATTTCATAGATTCCAACTCCCAGTTAGTTTTGAGTTCATTTAGTGAAAAATGATTTGGGTCATAGTTGAATGTTAAGACTTGGGTTTTATGCATGTTTAATTTGTACCCCGATAAATCTCCATAGTCTGAAAAAACTGAGATTAGTTCTGGTAGAGAAGTGTCTGGCTGCCCTAGGTATATTAAAATGTCATCAGCAAAGAGTGCTATTTTATGTTCCTTCTGACCAAGTGTAATACCTTGAATTTCTTGATTTTGTCTTATCCATTGGCTCAGAGGTTCTATGAAGATTGCAAAGAGCAGTGGAGACAGGGGGCAGCCCTGACGACATCCTCTTTCCAGCTCAAAAGATGATGATAAATTACCGTTAATCCTTATTTTAGCTGTTGGTTTTTTATATAATGCCTGTATAGTTCTAATGAAGTTGTTATGAAAATTGAAACTGGATAAGATTCTATATAGGAAAGACCAGTCAACCGAATCGAATGCTTTTTCAGCATCTAATCCCAATATGACTTCATTTAAGTTATATTTTTTTATATGATGAATTATGTGTAAAGTGCGTCGAATGTTGTCTTGTGTCTGTCTTTGTCTTATAAAACCTGTTTGGTCTAAATGAATTAAGTCTGTCAGTATGTTTTCTAACCTTTTGGCAAGGATAGTGGTAAAAAGCTTATAGTCCTGATTTAATACACTGATTGGTCTGTAGTTGGAGCATTCTAGTTTATCCTTTTCAGGTTTAGGTATAACTGCAATGACCCCTTCTCTCCAGGAGGGGGGGGATTTCCCCTGTGTGGAGGACGTAGTTAAATGTTTTCAGGAGGAGAGGAGATAGTTGCTGTTTAAAGGTTTTGTACCATTCTGCTGTATAACCATCTGCTCCTGGGGATTTGTTAGCTTTAAGTTTCATAATTGCTTTTTCCAATTCTTTAGGTTGTATTTCTGACAGTAGGGTTTTATTTTGTGAATCCGTAAGTTGAGGAAGGTTTAATGTGTTTAGTAATGTCTCGGATGCGTTTTTATGTTTTTTGTGGGAGTATAAGTTCTTGTAGTAATTCTCGAAGCTTTTAAGAATATCCTGAATTCTGAATTTTATTTCCTTTGATACTGGGTCTCTGATTTTGTAGATTGCTCTTTCCGTTTGTTGTTTCCTCAATTTATAGGCTAGTAATTTTGCCGATTTACTGCCTGCTTCATAGTGTTTTTGTTTCAGAAATGTAAGTTTCTTCTGGATTTCTATTGCGTAGATCTCATTTATTTGATTTTTAATTTCTTTAATCTTGAGCGAGCCATTAGAATGAGTGTTGTCTTTGTGTTCTTTTTCTAGGTTCTTGAGTTCTGACTCTAGTGTGATTAGTTTTTCTTGTCTCAGTTTCTTTTGGGTTGCCAGTTTTGCAATAATTTTTCCCCTTATTACAGCTTTGCACGTATCCCATAGTATTAAAGGAGATACTTCTCCATTATCGTTTTCTTCCAAATATCTGAGAATATCTGATTCCAATTCATCTTTCAGTGGTCCTTTCAGGACATTTGAATTCAACCTCCAGGAAAATGTATTATTTGTGTATTTTTGGATGTTTAAGTCCATATAGATCGGACTGTGGTCGGAGAGATCCATCAGTCCTATTTTACATGTTTTTACTCTTCCAATGTCTCTATTAAACATAAAAAAGTAATCAATCCTTGAGTAAGATGAATGTGGCGTTGAATAAAAAGTATAATCTTTTACATTGGGGTTGAATTCCCTCCATACGTCACAGATTCCCATTTCTTTTAGTAGCATCCGAGTATTCTTACTTTGGGTGTTATTTTGATGTGAAGAATTACCTGTCGCATCCCAGTATGGATTCAGTCTTAGATTGAAGTCTCCACCACATATCACTAAACCTTGGGCTTTAGTTATCATTAGGTCGAATACATTTTTATAAAATTTCCATTTAGCCCCTGGTGGTGCATATACATTCAGCAGGGTGATATCTTTTCCCTCTAGCCGCCCAGTTACCAAACTGTACCTCCCTTCTTTATCTTTGTGTTCTGATTTGTTTTCAAATGTAATTTTGGTTGATATCAATGTCGCTACTCCCCTCCTCCTCCCTGATTTATATGAAGATGAAGAGATCATTTTAAACCCTTGTCTATTGAGTTTAGTGTGTTCCACGTCTGTTAGGTGGGTTTCTTGTAAAAATATTATTTCTGCTTTGTCTTTTTTCATTTTGCGTAGAATCTTGGATCTTTTAACTGGATTCAGGATCCCTTTTACATTATATGAGGCTATTTTGGTTACACCCTGTTTCTCCATTGTATTTTCTTATTTAGTATAACAGTGTGGTGGCCCTCTTTTTTGCTACTCAGAAACTGAAAGAACATTAAGAACATAAAAAACATTAAGAACATAGTGTACGAAACTTTAAAACAAAAAACTGTCAAAAAAACTTCCTGAGCTGGGGTCTCTTTAAAGACCCTGTACGAGCCCTGATGGAGTGTAGGCTCTGAGGGAAATTCCTCAAACTCTGTTACGTGTTGAGGGCCCTCTCTTACCCCTGTAAGTTGTCCCATGTTTTTAACGTGAATTTCAGATCCCAATCTGAATTTGTAATGATTTTTTTTTTATGCCTATACCCTATGAGATTGTGTGCACCCTCCCACCCCCATCACAGCAAACATTCACTTTAATACAGTATTTGTTAGTATGGAGAGAACATGTGGGTCATTGTTACATTTCTATTTTAACATGATTTTTTTTTCCCCTTTAAATTAAGAAGACATTTGTTTCTAATGCTATAACTGCTCCATGAAAGGCTTTACCACATGCTGATTCTGCATCTCCTTTAATGTTTGTTACCTTGTAGGAGGGGGGGTGGAAGTGCAGAGTGACTGAAAAGAAAAAAAAAAAACAAAACAAAAAGGTTGCTATTCCTTCCTGGAACTGGAAAGCTTATCTTTGTAACTCTGGGGCTGGGTTTCCCGCTGCTGGCCCGTGGATTTTGAAGGTCTCTGAGTGGACCACGTTTGAGCTCTGATTTTCTCGCTCAGATCTCCTGCGGGTTTAAACACCGTTACCGGGAGTCCTCTCCTTGCCATGCCAGTTGTTGCTTCTTCCGCTGAATTATAGAGACATGACTCTTCCCCGTAAAAGACCCTTAGCTTCACCGGAAATGGCGTCTGAAAGCGTAGATTCTGTTCCCGTAAAACCTTTTTGGCGTCGTTATATTCCCGTCGTTTTTTAAGAACCTCAGGGGCGTAATCGTGCTCCACGAAGACTTTTCTCTCATGATGCATAAATCCTTTTTTCTGCCAAACCCGTCTTACAACCTCTTGTTTTATTTTGAAATTGGCGAATCTTACCACCACAGAACGTGGGGGCGCTTCCGGGGCTGGCTTTGCGGCTAATGTACGATGGGCTTTTTCTATCTTCAAATCGGTGGTTTGTGGAATATCCAACTTCTCTCTCAATAAGGATTCCACGCTTTCCGCCACTGTGTTGAAACCATCTTCAGCTCCTTCTTTCAGACCGTGAATTCTGATGTTATCTCGTCTCTGTCTTCCTTCTTGGTCGGTTAGCTTAGCCTCCAGCCTTGACTGTTTTCTGTGTAAATCCAGCACAGAATCTTCAAGCACTTTTACTCTTTCTTCAGCTTCCAAGATTCGGTTTTCGGCCTGGTCCATTCTGCTGTTCGCCTTTTTTAGATCCTCTCTGAATTCAAGAAATTCGGCCCGAAATCGTCGTATTTCGTCAAATAGTTTCAATAGTTTCAAGATTGAAATAGTTCAGAAAGTCCTGACTAGAAAGCTCAGGGGGGATGCGAGGATTGACCGAGTCATGACTCTTTGTAAGCCTAGCTATATTGTTGAAGAGAAACCTGGGGTTATTCTTGTTTGCTTCTATTAATGCAGAATAATAACTTGATCTAGCTTTTCTAAGAGATTTTTTAAAGATTAAGAGATGATTTCTCCATGCCAAGTAGAATTCATCTGAATTAGTTGAAGCTGAAGTTTTCTGTTTTAGGCCACGAGTTTCTGAGTTAAACCAAGGGGTAAGAAATCTCTGGTTAGACTTTTTCTTTTTTAAAGGGGCTACCAAATCTAGAGTCTGATGCAGAGAGGCAGTAACACCATCAACCATGCTATCAATCACGAATGGAGCAGACTCTCCATCACTTATTTCAGGTGTTTCTGATGTGTTGACCCATGGCATAGAGGAGACAATCTGCAAAAATTTAGCAACAACGTCATCAGAAAGACATCTGCTGTAGTAGTATTTTTCTTTAGGAAATAAGTGATCAGAGATAATGAAATCAAAAATTAACAGACAATGGTCAGACAGTACAGGATTATGAGGAGACACAACCAGATTTTCAATATCTATACCATAACTCAAAACAAGGTCCAATGTATGGTGGAAATAATGGGTAGAATTTTTTTACTTTTTGGGAAAACCCCATTGAGTCTAAAATTGAATTGAATGCCTTATCAAGACAGTCACTCTCAACATCAACATGTATATTAAAGTCCCCGACAATTATTCTATCGGTTTTCAGTACTAAATCAGCTAAAAATTTGACAAATTCCGATAGAAACTCTGAATAGGCTGTGGGAGGACAATAAACTTTCCTCTCTGCCGTGGCAAGGAACAATTTGCTGGCTGAGAGACGGTGGAGTTCCTCCGGCCATCCGTAATGGGGAAATGGCACGAAGCTGGCGGCGTTTTCACCGGTGATTTTCCTCCATCCGTTTTGGTACATCTGTGTCATGGGGAGGAGCTGGGTTCTGTGCAGGGAAGCATCGTCTTTGAGCTGCAGACGAGCCTATCGGCAAATCCAGAGAATGCCACTGAAGAGCGATGATGGTAGACAGCAGCTCTGCAAATTCAGGATAATTACCTAAGCTGGGATGTGCCTCCACAATTCTGACTGCTGCCACCACGCTCTTCAGAAGCTTATTCGGGCCGCGGGACATGAGCGCTTCAGCAATGTGGCCGCAGAGAAATTCAGCTGCCATTGCTCATCTGTACTGGGGCCCCCAGCTGCCTTCCCTCTCTGGCCTGCTGGGAACATGCTGCACGGGCACTCAGTCCAGCCCAAAAAGGTAAGTGAATAGAGGAAAAAATAGAGCCAAGATTAAAAAAAAAAAAACACAAGCTCACTGCCGGTGACACCGACCTGGCTGCATCCTACATGTTTTGTTTGCCCCTTACGGAGCATAAATAAGGCACCACTCTCCTGCAGTGAGTTTGGTGATTTAATAGGAAATAATAGCAAATGCAAACACTCGCCTCGGGGGGTGGATATACAAAAAGCTAAGGATGAGGCCCAGTGGGGTGATAATGCAAACATTAGATTAGATTAGATTAGATTAGATTCAACTTTATTGTCATTACACATGTATGAATACAAGGTAACGAAACACAGTTTAGCATCCAATCAGAAGTGCAAAGGACAGCAGGGCAGTATATACGGTAATTAACAGTATGTGCAATTTAAGCAAATATATGCAAATATATGCAGCAGTGCAGAAAGTTAAAAGTACTGTTATGTGCAAATAATGTGCAATAAGTTAGATGTAGTTATGTAGTTATGCAGTTATGTACAGGTGAGGATGGTAAAAGATGATTGTAAGAGAGTCAGCGGGGAACTAAGTTCAATAACGTGACAGCTGTTGGAAAGAAACTGTTCCTAAACCTGCTGGTTCTAGTCCGAAGGCTTCTGAAACGTCTTCTGGAGGGGAGAAGCTGGAACAGTCCATGAGCAGGATGGTTGGAGTCCCTAAGAATGCTGCGTGCCCGGCGCAGACATCTTTTCCTGTAGACGTCCTCTATAGTTGGAAGTGGAGTCCCTGTGATGCGTTGGGCGGTTTTCACCACCCGCTGCAGCGCCTTGCGGTCAGCTACAGAGCAGCTCCCATACCAGAGTGTGATACAGTTGGTCAGGGTGCTCTCTATCACGCAGCGGTAGAAGTTGCCCAGGATGTCAGTTGACAGATGGTTCTTCTTCAATGTCCTCAAGAAGAAGAGGCGCTGATGGGCCTTCTTGATCAGGCTGGTGGTGTTAACTGACCAGGACAGGTCCTCCGAGATGTGGGTCCCCAGGAATTTGAAGCTGGGGACACGTTCAACAGCTATGCCATTGATATGGATGGGGTCATGTGTCTCTTCCCTCTCCTTCCTGTAGTCCACTATGAGCTCCTTGGTTTTGCTGGTGTTAAGGAGCAGGTTATTGTCAGCGCACCAAGTAGCCAAGTGCTCAACCTCTGCCCTGTAATCTGACTTGTCGTTGTCCCTGATGAGTCCAATCACCGTGTTGTCATCTGCGAACTTTATGATGGAATTGGATCCATACATAGGCCTGCAGTCATGGGTGTAGAGGGAGTAGAGGAATGGGCTGAGCACACAGCCCTGTGGTACACCAGTGTTGAGTGTGATGACGGAAGAACGGTTGGGGCCTGACCTAACATGCTGGGGTCTGTTGGTCAGAAAATCCATGATCCAGTTGCAGGTGGAGGTACTGATTCCCAGGTCCCCAAGTTTGGTGAGCAACTTGGAGGGGATAACTGTGTTGAATGCTGAGCTGAAGTCAATAAACAACATTCTTGCGTAGGTGTTCTTGTCATCCAGGTGTGAGAGTACATAGTGCAGCGCTGTAGAAACCGCATCCTCTGTACTCCTGTTGCTCCGGTAGGCGAACTGATGAGGGTCCAGTGTTGGGGGCAGGCCTTTTTTGAGCTGTGCCAAGACCAGTCGCTCAAAGCACTTCATGACTATGGGCGTCAGTGCCACAGGGCGGTAGTCATTTAGGCACGATGGTGTTGAATGTTTCGGCACTGGTACTATTGAAGTGGTCTTGAAGCACGCTGGTACCATGGCCTGGGCCAGGGACAGATTGAAGATGTCTGTGAAGACCCCTGCCAGCTGCTCAGCGCATGCCCTCAGCACACGCCCAGGAATGCCATCAGGGCCAGCAGCCTTACGTACGTTGACATGACTCAGTGCATTACGGACGTCGGTGTGGGTGAGTGTGAGGTGGTGGAGGTCATCAGAGGGTGGGAAATTGATGTTCTTTTCATTGTTGTCCTTGTCAAAACGAGCATAGAAGTTATTTAGCTCATTGAGAAAGGGCACAGTCATGGCTATAGGTATGGAGTTGCTGGGCTTATAATCAGAGATAGCTTGAATGCCCTGCCACATACGTCGGGGATCAGAGTCCCCAAAATGTTCCTCCACCTTCAGCTTGTAGCTGTGCTTGGCCTTCTTGATGCCCCTCTTCAGATCTGCCCTGGATGAACTGTAGGCCTGTGCATCACCAGATCTAAAGGCATTGTTACGTGCTTTTAGCAGAAGTCGCACTTCTCTGTTCATCCACGGCTTCTGATTTGGGTACGTGGTGATCTGTCTTTCCGTGGTGGCACTGTCAATAGTGGTGTTGATATGGTCCAGGACTGAGTGGGTGTAAGAGTTGATGTTTATGTGGGAGCCACAGGTAGCCTGAGAGGTGAACATACTCCAGTCTGTGTTCCTAAACTTCTCCTGGAGTACAGAGTCAACCCCCTCTGGCCACACTTTGATGGTCCTCACTGATGGCTTCACCCGGTTGATGAGCGGTACATACTTGGGGGTAAGGAACAAGGATAAATGATCAGACTGGCCTAGGTGGGGGAGGGGAGTTGCTGTGTAGGCTCCCACAATATTGGTGTAAACATGGTCCAATGTTTTGTCCCCTCTTGTGTGACAGGAGACATGCTGGTAGAATTTAGGAAGCACTGTCTTGAGGTTAGAGTGGTTAAAATCACCCGCCACAATAAATGCTGCCTCTGGGTGTGCAGTTTGTTGTTTGCTAATAGCTGCATGCAGTTCTTTCATAGCAAGCTTAGCATTAGCATCCGGAGAAATGTAAGCGGCTGTTATGATGGTACAAGTGAACTCGCGTGGCAGATAGAAAGGTCTACATTTAACCATGAGAAACTTCAGGTTAGCTGAGCAGTGTCTCTCAACAGTGACAGTGGGCACTTCCGGTCGGCCGGGAAGCCTGCCGAGCGTCGGGAGTTCTCCAGAGCTCCGGGATGAGACGTAGATTCAGACGTAGGTTGCTGATAAAAAGGTCGTTATCGTTGTTTTGTAAACCAATATTCAAAAGCTCATCTCGGGTGTAAGATGTAAAAGCAGAGCTGTTCTGAACGAACATACCCGAAATGAGCAGAAATAACACTGCTAGTCCCCATAATCTGGTAGGACGCTGAGCCTCGCGTTGTGCACGCGCCGCCATCTTGCCAAACATAAAGAGCAGAGAGTCAATACAACAACTTGCATATACTTGTGAGGACGAAACCTTACGCAGAAAATGGACTGAAGTCAGGGTAGGGGACTCCAGCCTAAGTTGGGCGAGGACGCTGTGAGGAATAAGCCTCACTTGCCAGCTTAAATAATGCTACTAAACTGAAAGCACAAACAGGTGATGAGTGAATGCAATCAGTAAAAAAACAGCTGTGACAGGCCACGAGCAGACTGACAGGCGGAAGTCCTGTCGCGGCGCTGTCAAAATAAAAGCACAAACCAAACGCGACAGATAAACAGAACTAAATATATACACAGAAGAAGAATAATAATCAAAGACCCGAGTGCGGTACAGATCCACGCTTGGCGTCATGACAGTGAAAAAGTTTAAAACTTTTAAAAATAATGTTGAAAATTTATGAGAAATAAGTAACAAATTTACAAAAAATTGTAGTAAATGTATGAGAAAAAAGTTACATCTTTCTATAATTGCAAAGAATCTGTGTGTATGTGTGTGTGTCTGTGTGTTCCTCACATATCTCTCAAACCGTTCGTCAGACTGACCTCAGATTTTATAAGTGCCTTGTTGAGGTTACGAGGGGTGTGCATCCCTGAGTATGGAGTTGCTGAGTCAAAATACAATTTTCATCAATAAAAGTTTAGCCACCGCTGTGTTTCCTCATGCTCTGGCTTCTCGAAGTGTGGGCGGGGTTTTGGATTCGATGACTCAGTATTCATTGGATAATATGCAGCATAACAACCAGTCACTCACCACAGCGCTCAACAAACAAAAAAAGGAAGTGGAAAGCAACAAATTTGAAAAGAAAAAGAGAATACTGAAGATGTACTGCTTAAATTCGGTGAACACAAGCTGGGACCATGATCTAACAAAGAACACCGGTGTTGGAGAAGCAGCAGGTGGAATGCGGTTCTTCGCAGGGAAGCAGAATGCCCAGATCACCTGCATATCATATGTGGCCACATATGCACGCTTTAACTAAACAACAACTGTAGCCAAACTGGACACACGAATGGCCAAATAACTAACTAACTAACTAACTAACTAACTAACCTGCACTTATATAGCGCTTTTCTAGTCACAAAGACCACTCAAAGCGCTTTCATTAATACTAACCCTCTATTCTAAGGGCCTATAGGAAACAGATATCTAGGGACAATTTAGAACAGCCAATTAACCTAACATAATGAAATAAATCATTTTTATTTAAATATTTACTGACAAATGGGCAACACTGATGCAGCAATCAATCAATCATTAAGAGCAGCCTCAGCCAAGTTGCACACCAAGTGGTCCAATTTTCACAGTCTAGCATACAGACGGCAAGCTCGCCAGTGTTAGCCTGGCTGTTCTGGGTGGCGAAAGCCATGTGTCGGTTCCCAGAGTACCAGGCGGCCTGCTGGGAGCTCTTGTTGATGGTAACAGTGCCCCGCGAGACCACGTCTTTGCCAAGCCACCTTGTCTGATGTTCAGGAAAGGTGCCAATAGAGATCTTCATTGGAGACGTGGTCTTGCCAGTGTACATTGAGGACGGTGCACAGCATCCGGGTGTAGGAGGCGTCCAATGACCTCTGAAGGGAGATGATTAATGACCAGCACTCACTTCCGTATAGCAATATAACCAGTGCAACAGTAGCAGCCAAACGGGTCATTCTGCTGTGTATTATAGTGCTGGGTGTTTTGTATTTATAATATTGCTAAACTAGAAAAGCACTCGGAGAGCGCAGACCTCCGCCAAGCGCTACAGTTTCCCCATACAGTGTTTGTGTGTACGTTTTCAGATTCCTTTACCATGAAAACATATGACTAGGAATTGGATTGACAATGATAGGATTAGTGGTTGAGTAGTTATTCACGAAAATGATATTTTCCGTAATGGCGGCCACAGTTCCGCCCATACAGTGTTTGTGTGTACGTTTTCAGATTCCTTGACCATGAAAACATATGACTAGCAATTGGATTGACAATGATAGGATTAGTGGTTGAATAGTTATTGACGAAAATGGCATTTTCCGTCATGGCAGCCACAGTTCCCCCATACAGTGTTTGTGTGTACATTTTCAGATTCCTTGACCATGAAAACATATGACTAGCAACTGGATTGACAATGATAGGATTAGTGGTTCAGCGGTTGTTGACGAAAATGGCATTTTCCGTAATGGCGGCCACGGTTCCCCCCATACAGTGTTTGTGTGTACATTTTCAGATTCCTTGACCATGAAAACATATGACTAGCAATTGGATTGACAATGATAGGATTTGTGGTTCAGTAGTTATTCACGAAAATGACATTTTCCGTAATGGCGGCCACAGTTCCGCCCATACAGTGTTTGTATGTACGTTTTCAGATTCCTTGACCACGAAAACATATGACTAGCTATTGGATTGACAATGATAGGATTAGTGGTTCAGTAGTTATTGACGAAAATGGCATTTTCCGTAATGGCGGTTTTCTTCTGGACGGTGATCCGGATCATCCCCAAAATTTAATCATTTCTTCCTTGTACCATTTCCAACAATGCCTGAAAGTTTCATCGAAATCCGTCCAAAACTTTTTGAGTTATCTTGCTTACCAACAGACAGACAGACAAACAAACAGACAAACCCCAGCAAAAACACTACCTCCTAGCGGAGGTAAATATAAAGGAATGCATGAGAATGGGCCTCAAATTTTGTAAATGTGTCCCGTTATAGTACTGTATGAGTTTATTATTGATAAACTACACATATAAACTAAAACATTTATGATGATGACTGAACAAATCTTATTCCCCAAAGTGCAAGATACAACACTTATGAATATAAGTCATAAAAAAATCACACAAATAAGTGATCTATCAATAAAATAAACAAAGGTTCCAAAACAGTTGCAAATATTGGATGTCCCATTAATTTTCAGTAACCCTGTCATTTATATTCACACAATTGTGGAGGAACAAAATAAGTTCAGGCAAGACACGGCGAGCTGAAGGTTTAAGAGTTTTATTCCTCCATCATCATGAGACACTGCAGCACTGTGCGCTGTGTGTGAGCTCGCTAGTGAGGCACGTAAAGTCAGCTCTTTTATACAGACGAGAGAGAATGCATGGCACATTTACATATTGACATATCAGACAATACATATCAATCGCGTGATTAACTGGCACCAGACTTCCTCTGCTTGCTCCAGGGATGTATAACAATAGTCATTTACTACCATTGGTCAATACACAATTAGCATGACATTGGTTGGCACAAAGATGCATGCATTCAGTCCCGTTTGACTGTCTCCTGTGGTTCTTTTGGTCGTGTGTCAATTGTCCTCTGCTTCCTCCAAGCTCACTGCTGGGTGTGAGGAAAGCTCCAGAAGAAAATCCTAGAGGAATGTCTCCCTGCTGTGTTTAGTGTCACCACACAATCAAATAAATCTTAGTGTTCAGTCCCTTTCATACTTGTCAAAGTCTAACATGTGGGATTGCCTCGGCTACACCTCTTTGTATTCGACTTTCAAACACATCCTACATTTGGGCCTGTAAAGCCTGACTGGCCTATCTGTTTTCAGACAAGAATACTTGGTTTCTAAGGGCATGCACTAGTATTTATTAGAACAATGTAGCTAATTTATGAAAAAAAAGTAGGAAATTTACAAGCAAAAAATAGTAAAATTACATAAAAAAGTCACAAATTTACAAGAAAATTGCAAATTTATAAGATAAGTTGAAAACAGGTAAACTCCATGTGGGCAAACAGAGATGGTGCCATCATGGAAACCCACGGACAAACACACATGCGACTCATAAGACAGCCCAGTTTTAACCTTTGGTGGGGCCCACATGGACATGCTAACTGGGTATGTGCTGTTTAAGGAAAGATGCATACTCTAATATGTAAAACACTTTTAAACAACAGTTAGCTGTAACTAAGCAAATTTATTGGACAGTAACGATTCCAGGAGTTAATACATTCCCCAATAACTGCATTTGGACACTTTGCCAAATATGCATCACTCCGCTTAAGTAGTGATCTTTAATCACAGGAAGTGTCAGTGGCTTCCTATTATGTGAGAATACAGAATTATCAACTGACACAGAGACCATGGTCTTCATCATTAACTATGTATTTACTGAACAAAAATAGACAGCTTCCATTGGAAAAAAAAAATATATATATATATATATATCTGTTCAAAATAAATAAATCTTTGCAAAAAAAAGGCCATTCTGGACCTGCTTCTGGAGTGAACACATCTGCCTTAACTGCCTTACTGGTTAACTGCCAGTAACTACCATGCACTGGAGTGTGCATGTGTCTGTGTCTGTTTGTAAACTGTCACAACGCTGTCAAAGCGTTATCTTGTCTGTTTTTGTTTGTTGTACTAGCTCCGTTTTAATATTTTTATCTCTTTATCTCTTTTACTGATATTAACTTGTTACTTAGTGTTAGCTTAGTAAATACGAAAGCCCGATCACGTACACAGGTGAATCAGACCCCAGGCAGGGCCGTTCGCAAGGTTAGGCTAACCTGTTTTAGCTAGCTAGCTAGCCACTTCTGGCCTGGAAAGCCATGGCTCCATCCCCTACTTGTGTCAGCTGTGTCTCCCTCTCTAAGAAGGTTTCTGAGTTGGAATTGAGACTCTCTAACCTTTATAAGATTTGGGAGGCTGAAAACCACCTTGACACTATTACTTTTGGACGGACATCGACCCCAGTGACGGACTCGCAGCTAGCAGAGACGGCTACTTACCTGAGTGAAATTGGTACATCGCCATCCACTTCTACCCCTGCTTCGGTCACCTCAGCTGTCCAGACCTCCAGCATCAAATACTGGCTTCAGCTCGGAGCTAAACCCAAAGCCCCAGGTGGTTTGTCACAGCCTCAATGCGCGCCCTGGACCTTGGTTGAGCCACATAGCAAACCTTGGGGATTGCCCAGACTTGGTCACACCTCCTCCCTTGCCCTTTTGCTGGAAAACAGATTTGACATCCTTTCCCTGGAAGATTTCCCCCACCTGGACGTCGATTATCCTCCCATGGCCACCCCTATCCCTTCAG